>CAIGRF010106806.1:42366-56608 GCA_903798235.1 Fraxinus ornus | reverse complement strand
TAGCGAGAACGACATGTTTTCTTTTCAGATTCATGCATATTTTAATTCGATAAATCACTTATTTATCTTCTCAACAATTCTGGTAAGTCGAATTCCATTTCGATTTTACGGTACATATTGATTTGAATATAATATGCACATTTATCGGTGTAATATCTCCAACAATTTTTTACTTCATCTTAGTCATGAAATTGATACATGCCTTAAACCATGCAGGTTTGTCGATAACACTACTTTCAATATAATATATGCCAGCTGAAAATTTTTGTTACGTGTTATTTTACTATACTTAAACTTCGAAAAAAAAAAAAAAAAAGGAAAGAAAAAAAAAATAGATAGTCTCATGGTACATGGTGATGAAGATGGATATGATTTTAATTTAGCATATGTTTGATTTTGTTAAAAATCAAACTTTAATAGATTTTAATAAAAATTAATAAAATTGTAATTGAAAGGTCGATAAAAGTTATGAGTAGCATGAAATATGAGATTAACAAAATCAAACTTTTAATAGATTTTAATAAAAATTAATAAAATTATAATTAAAATGTTGATAAAAGTTACGAGTCACATGAAATATGAGATTAAAACATACTCATGAACTGGTGGCGAGGCTGGACCCCATGGACGAGGCATCCACCCCGAGAGATAAAATAACCTAAGGCTTCGGGTGTCCGAACACCAACGGGTCGAGCCCGAACATTATAGTAGCATCAATTACTATTATATTTCACAACTTTATTTATGACTCTTGAGTAGTTTTATACACTTATTACACTTTAAATCTTCAACGTCAGCCACAAAGTGGCATAAATAAGTAAAAGGACCCCCACAAGAAGTCCATATCCTACATTATTTGTCACTAACCCTACTTCGAGTTAATTTTGTGCATTTAAGTACATGTTTAATATGTTAAATCGACATAATAAAAACAAATTTTCATGTACTCTTTCTTCTAATTTTTGGTCAATCCAATCGGGGAGTTGAAATTCAATTTATTGTGCTAAATTGCTACAAAGGTAATTTTTCTAGTACAAGTGATTGTACGTAAATGAATTTTCATCGACTTTACATCTATATTTCTTCCTCGAACTTAACACAATTTATATAGCGAGTTAAGATTGGACAATACGAAACAAAATTATTTAACATTACTCGATATAATTGTCTTAAATGTTGTATTAATATTGTACTTCGCATGTAATCTTAATCATAATATAAGAGCAAATATATTCGATATATGTAACATTTTTGTTCACTTATTGAACATGAAATCATGATAGGTCACTAAACACCACATTTTACACATCAACATTTTGTTGACAGCAAATATATGCATCATTTTTCAAGGTAGAAAATATAGTTTGAAAAAACATGTGTCAATACTAATCATAGCAGCTATATCATTATGAAAACACAGACATGGGAGGCAACAATCATTGTGCTGCTTGTTAATTGAAGTTGGACTGGTGTGTTCTAACACCTCACATGCATTTTTATTGAAAAAATGTATATGAATAGAGAAAAATGGACCCTCTAAAATTGGTCTAGGTTCAATCGGAAAAATCGAGAATGAGTTTCGATTATAGAACAAAAACTAGAAAATTAGACCTGTCAAAATCACCAACTAAAATTTTGTTTTTTATTTATTTACGTAATTATTTAACTATCGATTTCACCTTTGACCCTTTACTTTTTGAAGGTCAATTAGCCAACCAATTTTTGAAAAATTGATTGTGTGAAAATTATGTAAAAGTTGAAGATCAAAATGCTCTATTAAATATTGGGGATGAACTTCTTATAAAGACAATGGACTACAAGCCAACAATGCAATTTTACACACATGCACGCTACATAAAAGTAAAATTCTAAAAACAACCTCGTATCATATGTGAGAGGAAAAATAGAGGAGTCAAAATGGGTGCATTGACGTGGACTGATCCACGTAATGTACGCATAGCTAAGATCTATTACAAGTATGAACTAATCCGTCTAAAAGTATAATTCATACCTAACCTAACCAATCTTCAAAATTTATGTATCGAAGCGATCGCGAACCAATCAATATCACGACCTAGCCCAGTCCATCACAATTAAATGAGAATCTTACGGTAAAAAAAAAAAAATAATAATAATAATAAATCTTTAAAGTAAGGCTTGAAAAGTGAATAGTTTAATTAATGAAAGTAATGATATAAGTCCTTTCCGGATGATATGCTTTAAATGCATAGATATGATCATTTATGCTAAGTCAGGTTCACAGTTAAACTCCTCACATTATAAAACGTGGCTTCTTTTACACCATCAATTATAACTATATATGTATCACTCAATTAATTTTCTATAATTTAGACTTTTATTAATGAGGATGCTTTAATATTCTTCAAATATTCATCCTTTTTTTTTTTTTGTCAAATTCTTACAAAATTATTGTTGGGACTTCACTATAAGAAAATAAATGTAGAACTTAAAGGACAAAAACACTAAACTAATTTTTTTAGGGATCAAAAACATTTGTAGTTACCGAAGTTATAGTATTGTTTCTCTTCTATCATCAATTTTTACGGTTACTAATCATTGAATTTTTATTTTTATTTCAGATTAGATATTTCATTAATTCGTCTTTCCAAAGTAACGTGAATATTTATTAATTAAATATTAATAAATAGAAGGATAAAGTAACAATAAAAAGATCGATATTGCATTAATTTTGTGTCGAGATTGCCAAAGTAACTATAAATATTACAAGTAATATTGTTTAAAAATCCAGACTTTTCATTTATTCTCTCTTAATGCTATTATGCAGTTATAATTATACTTTTCTATATTCTGACGTTCTTTTTCGTTGCATAATGCACAGATCGAAAAATTCAAGTGTACGTAGGTTATTGTACGATGCACGGAACTATATAGTACATAACATCAATGTCCTCTTGTTTCGACTAAATAAGTGTTTGACACCTAACATTTCTTTTCAAATATTTATACATTTGAGTATTAAATATAAGTTGTTAGAGAATTAATGTTCCTACTCAAAGGGTCCCAAGAGTAGCAACTCTCAAAAGAGTATCTCAATCATAATATTGAAACCAAGCTACTAACCACATGACTACAAATGTAAGTATAGGGAACTTATCTAGGTAAGAATTAATTTTTTACACCAAGGAACCTTACTCACAAAAAAAAAAGTGGGTAGTGGGATCTTGTAATATTCTTGAATTTTATTATGAAATAACATGTTGTAGATTAATTAAGTTTTTAATATTATTAAAAAAAAAATAGTGATTTGATCTCTTGATCTAGTTATTTCAAAGGAGAGACGTCTCACTAATGATCTATTCACGTGTTGAATGTTAGGACCAACATTTTGAGTATGGTATGAATGTAATATAATTATAAAATTTCATAATTTAAGATATTTCTTCTCTTTTTTTGACTAACTAGATGCTCAAATGCGTGATAATATTTATAGAGTGCATGCCAAGTAGTCTAGGTGACCTCTTATATATGTTGACCGTTGCCTTGTAAACTCGAGATTAATTCCAGGGTTTCTCTTTTTGAACTATATTCTCGTAATTAAACTAATTTACAACTTTTTTTTCTTCATGTATTTTCAATTTGGAAGTAAAGTAGATTAATTGGTCTCTGAGTTTTGTACAGTTTCATTTTTAGTCCTTTTTTGTTACCATTTTTTTAAATTTCATTTTTCTTCGAACTTATTTTCAATCACACATTTTATCAACTTTTATCAAAATTCACTAAAAAAATCTAAACTTTAGCTAAACCAAACATGTACATAATTGTTGAACAACTTATAATTTCAAGCTAAAGAGTGGTATTATAAAAGAGGGTTCACAAATGTAGTGTGGAAAAGTTAGCAAAGCGAAAAGGTTGAAAGGGAAAAGTGCTTCGTTGTCCCCTCTTCCTCGTGGGGAGTGAGGGGGTGGGGGTAGGGGTGGATGGGTTAAATTCAGTATATAATTTTCTATTCAAGTTAAATTTACTGTTAAATAAGCGACTTCTTTACTTTGAAATTACTTGTGCAACAATAGTAGATAGTCGATAACCAAACCATTATGATTGAAAGCTTGACAACCAACTTGCTCGAGAAATCATCCAATTTTCGTTACACAAATAGAAAACATGCATAAAACAACAAAAGTCATTTAAAAGAGTCAGCTGCATTTCGCTCGTGTATGAGAAATTATTGGAAAAGTTAGTTTTTTTAAAGAATGTGATTAAAAAGTAGAAAAAAAAAATATGAAAACGCAAAAATGATTTTTTTTTTTAAATATGTGATTGAAAATGAGTATAGTGAAAAATGATTTTCAATCACTCACACAAGAACTTCATTCATTTTCTTTACGTAGCTCATTGCCTTTCGGATATATCGATACTTTTAGCTCGATCCTTTAATCATTTCAAGAATCGTTCAACCATGTATTTTACTATTTCTTTTTCCGCACATTTAACGAGAAAGTTCCCATAAAACTATTTCATTTCTTGAATTCTTGTTCTTACAAAACAAACAACATTAAAATTGGATGATATAGCCGTTATTCGATGTCACTCGTTTAATAAAACTCAACAATAACGATNGCTGCATTTCGCTCGTGTATGAGAAATTATTGGAAAAGTTAGTTTTTTTAAAGAATGTGATTAAAAAGTAGAAAAAAAAAATATGAAAACGCAAAAATGATTTTTTTTTTTAAATATGTGATTGAAAATGAGTATAGTGAAAAATGATTTTCAATCACTCACACAAGAACTTCATTCATTTTCTTTACGTAGCTCATTGCCTTTCGGATATATCGATACTTTTAGCTCGATCCTTTAATCATTTCAAGAATCGTTCAACCATGTATTTTACTATTTCTTTTTCCGCACATTTAACGAGAAAGTTCCCATAAAACTATTTCATTTCTTGAATTCTTGTTCTTACAAAACAAACAACATTAAAATTGGATGATATAGCCGTTATTCGATGTCACTCGTCTAATAAAACTCAATAATAACGATTAATTTTTCAATTTTAATTCGATTTTAATCTCTATCGAACGGGCTCTAGATACTAAAATTTCCTCAAATCTATAAACACAATAGTGAATTAGTCAACAACAACCCAACAAATACGTTCCCCAAAATTCACAATATCCCGCGTTCTCATGCGCTACATTATTGGGCCCTTCCTGTTTTAAATACTTCTTTATCTACTCCGCGAACACACACGAAATCCATCTTCCTATAGATTTGAACCAGAAAAAGTCCAAAAATCACTAATAAATTATGTATTTATGAACCAAATGCAAACAAAATAGCATAGATTTGAATCTGCCAAATGCTTGTAAAAGTCAATCTAGTGTTGTAGTGTTCTTGTCTGCCACTTTGATTTTATACAGTACATTCACACTCGTTTTGTTTGTTTATCAATTAATTTCTATTTTTTTTAAATTTGAATTTTATATTTGTTTTGAAAAAAGCAGCACTTGCATAAAGTTACTAGTAATTATTTCCGTTGATTTCGCTTAATTTATTGTGAACCCTTGTGAATTCCCATTGAAGTTGAACGGTTCCGCAATTGACGCACAAAGGTGGACTCATCAGTCATTAGTCTAGTGTGGGCTCTCAGAAGATTTTTTTTTTTTTTTTTTTTGTAATTGTATCACATATAAAAGCTCCATTTTCAATGATCTTGAGAAATTGTGTTGCTTTAACATTGACCCGCGTCAAAGTTTTAACATAATTTCTTCAGGGGGGATCTTCAAAACGCATTGATCTCAAGATCATGGTGGTGACGGAGATGATGATGGGGTGGTGAAACCTTATTTGTGATAATGGGGTGCGTGACGTCCAAGCAAGCGGTGTCAGTAACGCCGGCGGCATTGGATAACTCCGGGGCGCTAACTGGAGGATCCGAATTGGGGTCTGGTCGGAGCCGGGTGGGTAGCAGTAGTGGGTTGGCTTTCAACTTGAAGAAGGTGAAGAAAAGGTCGAATGAGCCCGGGAGCGAGTTGGATGAGTCGAGGCTGGCGAGTTCGAACGGGTGTGGGAGTGAATCAGTTAGTTTTAGGCTGGGGAACTTGCATAGGTATGTGGAAGGGGAACAGGTGGCGGCTGGGTGGCCGGCTTGGCTTAGTGCAGTGGCTGGTGAAGCCATTCAAGGCTGGGTGCCAGCCAAAGCCGAGTCTTACGAGAAACTTGAAAAGGTTAGTTGGTACTATTTAGATTTATATTTATTAGCTTATTCAATAAGTATAATTAGGTATTTAATTATTGAAAATGTGACAGTACTAATTGATACTTATATACTATATATATATATATATATATAGAACTTGTGTCATATGTCTTGAACTGTGTTAAGAAAATTAATGACCAATTGCACAAGCATCCCTTAATTTGATTCATAGTGTTTCAGAGCCTAACCAAATCAAGAAATATGTTTATGCATGGGTGGGAAGAAGGCTTAGTTTGTTGTTGTTGTTGTTGTTGTTGCTATATAGCGCTATAGTTTGCCAAGTTCCTTAGAGTGTTGTCTCGCGCCCCTAAATATTCTCTACCTACCGGCCTGTGTTGGTATCGGGTATAGGTACCATTTTGTTTAAACGTTGTTCAACCTTTGCTCTTTTGTCCAATCGGGAAATTGGAAAAACCCTGCTATGGCCTATGATTGACATTTTTAGTAAATTTATTACTAACGATATCTAATGTACTCGTTTTTATTTTTCTTCTTATTTTTCTATTTGTGAGTGTGCTATATATGCTATCAGAAGCAAAAAGGATTGTCGGGAGCAATGAGGTTATCACTAACAGTTAGTGCATTAAAATAAAGTATTTACAGATTGAACATTCCAGTATTTTTCTTTATGATTAGAAGGATGATAAAAGTGAAGCCAAAGAATCAGGATTCTCTGCATCTGCTAATTTTGATACTCCTGTCATCAATGCAATTGTGTTAACGTTAATCAAAGCTGGAAATAAGTGAAATGTTGGATGTGCATACTGATATTTTGTGCTAATTTGATCTTGAAGCAAGTTAACACACTTCCTTTATTGTATATTTATGTAATGAATTAGCTTATGTTTTCTGCTTGGATTTTGCTTGTATATATAACCAACTGCTGTTATGCAATACAATGTGCAGAAAAGTTTTTACGAACAATTCTCTAATGTAAACCTCTCTATATGCACCATTTTTGCTATCAAACCTCCTCAAATTTCTGATTTCTATGATTCACTTCTCAACTGATAAACACGTTTTGTTTTATTGTTTTAACAGATTGGTCAGGGTACGTACAGCTCTGTATTCCGAGCACGTGACTTAGAAAGTGGGAAAATAGTTGCTTTGAAGAAGGTGCGATTTGACAATTTTGAGCCAGAAAGTGTTCGTTTCATGGCTCGAGAAATAATGATTCTTCGCCGGCTTGACCATCCAAATATTATCAAGTTGGAAGGATTAATTACCTCCAGATTATCATGCAGCATATATCTGGTGTTTGAGTACATGGAACATGATATCTCAGGGCTATTATCTTGCCCAGACATCAAGTTCAGTGAAGAACAGGTTTGGATATTTATGTGAAAGGATATACTTTTCTTTCGGTGAGCACAGTGGATTAGAACAAACTAATTTGATTACAAGGGTGATGTGCACCTTAGATTGTTTAAATGACTGGTGTAGAAAAATGAAGATAACATAATATATGGAAGCATTATGGTGTAAAATTAAAATTTCACAAGGAAAAAGGGAGAGGATATTTGTGAACTCTTGGAGAGTTAATGTGTGCATAAATAAGCCTCTGTTTGTGAAGAATTTGTAAATGGTTTAAGTTATAAATAGATAGAAATGAGCAATGGATAAGTGGATAGTACTTATGGGTTCATTGAAATGTGTGATTGGATAAGAAGTTTGACCATTTATAAATGATTTATAAATTTTTCCAAATGGAAGCTAATAAGTCGTTTCACTGAAAATGATGAGTTGTATTATTTTTTGTCATTGCTTCTGGAGAATTGGTGAACTTTTGTTTTGTGTGTGTAATAAGATCCGATTTGCTCATTTTACAGGTTAAATGCTACATGAAACAGTTATTGTTGGGTCTTGACCATTGTCATTCGAGGGGAGTAATGCATCGGGATATTAAAGGTGCAAATCTTCTGGTAAATAATGAAGGAGTTCTGAAGGTGGCCGATTTTGGGTTAGCAAATTTCTGTAGTTACGGGCAGAAGCAACCTCTTACAAGTCGAGTAGTCACTTTATGGTATCGTCCTCCTGAGCTTTTGTTGGGCTCAACAGATTATGGAGCTTCTGTGGACCTCTGGAGTGTTGGATGTGTATTTGCTGAGCTTCTCATGGCTAGACCAATCCTTCGAGGAAGGACTGAGGTAATCACCCTCCCTAATCATGTTCCAACTTTTAACTTTGCAGTGAAACACAGTGGATATGATGATAATGAAATTTTGCCGAAGTTTGAGCCGTAAGTTTGATATTGCTAGAGTAGAATATGATAATAATGTCTATATGCAATAAAGCATGGCTGGAAATTGTTTATAACCTGTTTAAATTTGGGTTCACTGCAAAAAATGTTATTGACTAAATTATGAGAAATTTTTGAAATAAAAAACAAATATTTGTGAAACATGTGGATATCAATTTGAAAATGAGTAGGTAAGATAGAATCGAACTTTCAATCGATCCTGGTACTTGACATAAATACATAGAAATGAGTGGTGGATAAGTGGACGGTATTTGTGGGTCCCTTAAAATATGATAAAATATGCCTTTTTAGTGTTTATAAATAGTATGAACATGAGCCATTCTTTTTTTAAGCTTTATTTGAGAATAACGTTTAATTTTTTTGTTATTTGTTTATAAACATGATTTCGTGACTTTAAGACATTTTTGATACGGCTGATTGTGCTGCATTTCATAATCCCCACCCACCCCACTCCCCACCCCCATAAAAAAAATAAAAAATAAAAAAATGAGATACCAATTTAAGGTTGAGCCTCTTGACTGTATCATCATAACCATGAGAAGCTTGTGTTGGTCTTCAACCACTTATCATAAGCATGGGTCTACCATAGAATTGCTTGAAAAGATTTTGGGATATACAATGCAAGAACCATCTGATGATGGCATGCCTTTATTTTCCAGAAAAAGGGTAATTTTCTGTTTATGCCTTGAGAAATATGAATAATTATTTACATGCTTTCCTTAGTTGTAGATATGAGATGAAGTTGCTCTTCCCAACTAGCTTGGTGACTTCGTTGAGATAATTTAAGGCTCCAATCATACTCGTTTATATGTTTGACAAAAAGGTTGAACTAGAGGATATGGCTCATACATGTTCATGAATAAAGCAAGCAACACTAGGCTTAGTTTGGCTAATACATGTTTGTGAGTCAAAGCATAAAATATTCTCGACTTTTATCTACTTGTTTCAGATGTTTAAAATAAAATATTTAGATTGATCGCACTTTACTTTTCAAAATTATCCTTGAAAGGTATTCCTTAATTTTTATAGATATTAATTGGTCAGATGAGCCATAATTTATCATGATCAAAGCTGAAGAATGACTCTCTGTGATTCTTGAACAAGGATAGTTAATTTTCAAACCTCTAAACTGGCAAGCCCGAAAAGATGCTGTAGAAACTTATCAGTGAGCACCAATAAATCTGAGCTTGTCTAGGTTCTGTTCATTTGCTGCTGTAGAAGTTGACTTCTGGGAAATCCTTCCTAATAACCCTATTACTCGTGATTTAAGGTTATCTTCTTCATCTAGGTTGACATTAAATTCAGTTCCATCAATTTTACTAATCAATGCCTCTAGCGAACTTTTCAAATGTTTCCCTTGCAGTTATATTAAACGGACAGTATCTTTGGCTAACTCATGTCCCACGAATTTGCTCATTTCCTATGTCTCCCTTTGTGTTACGATGTTTACCTTAATATTATCATCTTAACTATACACAATTTTTTTAAATCGTATTTTTTTAAAAATAAGCACACATTCGCATTTTCTACTCTCAATCTGGCATTCCCTGTGGTTTACATGATTTTGTTAAATAATTTTGTTTAATCTCCAAAAAATCTCTAAACTTCAACAGTACCGTATAGATTCAGAGCAACCAACTTCCATCCTTTTGAGCTTGCTTTACAATAGACGCTCTAAATACAAAATACTCTTTATTTAAATGCTAATGCTTAAAATAAGCTACATGAGACTATTTTAATTTTTTAATATAGAGAATTTGTTTGTCTTTTCAAATTTAAAGAGTCAAACTCACTATATACTTTTAATGTACAATGATTGTATTTAATAAGTCACAAATTTCAATACTCTACTTCTTAAACTATTCAAGCCACATTTAAATTGATTGACTATTAATATAAAAAATTATGTTAAATAAAATATGAGGAGAAATCAATAAATATTTCTTGAGAAAAGCAAAATGAAGAGTCAAAATAGGAGTATCGTTGAACTGCATGAAAATTTTGACTCTCTAAATTTAAAGATGGTATATGCTCTTCTGTAAAATAATAAGGCATATCTACTCTTCTAGAGGTTAATGGCTTCTTTTACCGTACTTCTACTGTTATCATTTTCATATAACAATTTCTCGACATCTCCCATCTCTCTCAAATGTCCCTGTCCTTTATTACCAAGACCTTTGAGGTCTTATTTCTACTCTTCTTAACACTCATGAGATCTCTAATTTCTACTCTTTGACTTCAACTACCTGATAAACCTTTTTTGCTCCTTAATGTCCAATAATTATGCCTGTAACATCTTTTTGTATTTCCATCTTGAGGTTGAACATCTTATCTGATGAATAACATGAGGACTGTACAAGGAACCAATTTGTGGAACGTTTGGAATGTTTTAAAATCAAATTTGGAGCATCAATGTCTTACTAAAATGTGTAACCTGCATTACTTTGAATTTTGAAGGCTTGAAGAATGACACAGTGTCCTTCCCCTTAAACAGGTTGAACAGTTGCACAAAATTTTCAAACTCTGTGGATCTCCGCCAGATGATTATTGGAAGAAATCTAAACTTCCTCATGCAACTTTGTTTAAACCCCAACATCCTTATGAGAGCTGTCTTTGGCAGACATTCAAAGATCTACCAAAAACAGCTGTTACACTGATAGAAACTCTCCTATCTGTGGAACCATACAAGCGGGGGTCTGCATCCTCGGCCCTGGAATCTGAGGTATTTCCATTCCTTCTCAAAGATTGTGGTTAATGTTGCACCACTAATCTGAGATGCACAAGTATAACCAAGTTGAATTATTTCATATATATTTAACGTATTTGATAGGTGTGTTTTCTAGCTATTTCCCTTTCTACACTTGACAAAAAAATTGGTAATAAATGCAATATTCTCATGTTTCTATCAGTTATTTACTTCAGAAGGATCTTTAACATTCATTTTCTTCATATGCAATCTTTAGTATTTCAAGACAAAGCCTTATGCTTGTGACCCATCAAGCTTGCCGAAGTATCCACCAAGTAAAGAAATCGATATTAAACATCGAGAAGATACGAGCAGGTGGGATCCTGACATTTATTCTATTGGGTTATTTTATTCCCTTAAGATTGAATTTTACTTAACTTGTTCCTGGATTTTCAGGAAAACGACTGGTGGAAGATCCCGACCTGAAACAAGGAAGCCAACCAGAAAACAGAATGGAATCAAACTGGCACCAGAAGAGGTCTATGCATACAAGTTTACTGTATACACTTCCATTTGGGATTATTTGCATATTAGAGAGCCTTATAAATAATGTTTATTTATCTATGCAGAACTTGCCTGTTAAAACTCGAGTCAACCCTATGTTTAATGGCAATGCTGCAAGTATTCGTAGTGGGGATAAAGAATTACGTCTGGACCTTGCAAAGCCATCGACAGATGGAACAGAAGAGGCAGCATCCCATGTAAAGAACGCATCTCAAGGTGATGATACTTATTTGGGTCCTTTACAAGTTTCAGGATCAAGTGGTTTTGCATGGGCAAGGAGACGGATGCATGATTCATCCGTAAGATCTCGGAGTAGGTCTAGTTCTAGAAGTCTAATTTTTGAACCTTCGGGGATGTTGCATTCAAGAAATAATTTGGATTCACAAGTGGAAGAGGACAATGAAGTTGTAACTGGAAACTGTGCCGATTCTAAAAGTCATGACTCTCGTGAAGCCTTCAAGCATTCAATGCTCAAACAGTGGAGCCAATTAGAACGTCCAGATTCCTTTGATACGTCTGACGAATACCACTCTCAGGAACTGTCAGTTGCACTTTATAATAAAGATGAACGGGTTGCCAAGAGAATCAGTTTGGTAATTACATTAACTTTTTAGAGTATTAGCATTAATATTTATTTCAGAAAACTATAACATATTCAGGTTATATAATTTCAATTGAGAAAATAAAACTGAAAAGAAGGAAATTGAACTCGTCCAGTTTCTATCAGTTCTAAACTCTACTAATGCCAAACTTCTAGGTGCTGAAATACATCTATAACCTTTTTGCATCTTTCCGTGACTAAAGTTGCTCAGTAAGTTGTTGGGAGAAAATTATTTTTTCCGTTCATATTTACTTAATTGAGAGAATCGTGTTGCTATTATGTCAACCTCAAACAGGTTTATCAGAATCAGGAGGAGAAGGTTGAATTTTCAGGACCCTTGCTTTCTCAATCACAAAGAATAGATGATCTCTTAGAAAAACACGAGCGTCATATTCGCCAAGTTGTTCGAAAATCATGGTTCCAAAGAGGTAGGATATTTTTCTTTAGGAAGCTAGCTATGCAACAAATTACTCTTCTATATGCTTCGCTTGATTTAACTTTGAGCTTATCCAAGCCATCTTACATAATTCTATAAATTTCCAAGACAAAACAATATCTGTTTGTGGTGAATAAAATCTGAAATACGCTGCCATCTGATGCGCTCTCTTGAAACACCATGCATAATGCTAACTTGCTCAAGCCATTTGTAAACAGGCAACGACCTCTTTCTTCTCCCACTTTCTGCATGTTATTTGTATCCCCTCTAAGTGAATTTGAATATCAATGTTTTACCTGGTCCTTACACTATCTATACTACTTTCAGTTTCTACTAACAATTTGAGCTGGAAACTAAGTAAATATTCTTTTTTTTCCCAACAGAGGAACCTATTGAGTGAAATTTTGTAGACATGCTCGAATTTACTGAACTCCCTATAGTTTGTCCGATTTTTAATTGCAAATAACATTATTTTGTTTTTGCAGTCAAGAGAAATGAGAAGTAATTGCATGTAATACTCTATTCAAGAGATTTGCGTGAGGAGATCTTGGCAAGGGGTTTTGAGTTCGAGCCAACTCGATAGTCAACAGATTTGCTACACAAAGGTGCCTTTGATGAAAAGAATTGAATGAGGACTATGACCAACAAGGTTGAGGGGCCAAACTGATTCACTGAGTCTGATATAACATCAAACAAGATGATCATAGGGCTGATAATTCTTTTCTTTTTGATAGCCATGAGATTTCAATCATATTCTATTTTACAAATATCCATAATATTTTCTTTTAAGTATCCTTGACATCTTGTTGAATCATTCTCCTAATGTATAGGAAATATATGGTAGTACCACAAATCTTCTGGTAATCGTTTCGTGCTTGATTGTTGATGTAATGACTCTAATTGTATACACGTCTGCAGGCTAAAGCGTAGCTTGTAAGTTTATAACCAATTGGACACTTCCTCTTATAAGTCACTTTTAAAGGTGAGTTATATCCACTGTGCTGGTCACAATTGGTATAAGAGCCGGCATCCTTTCGGGGGGATGACCATCATTGGGATGGGGTGACCTAGGGTGGGTTATTTCTAGTATAAGTCTGGTTTCATGAAGTCACTTAGTTGGGAACATGGTTCGTTGTGGATTTCGATTCTGAGAGATGGGCGCAATTTAATGGTCTTAGGGCCTGTTTGGATCGGATTAAAATCTGACTTTAATCTAAGTCAAAATCAAACAATCAATATCAACCACATATTTCTTGGGTCCCATATTTTTTCAAACACATATTTCAAGAATTTCTATCACAATCCACTAAAAATCTGATTTTAATCCATACCAAACACCCTTTTAATTGTATTTCACGTCACTTGATTAAGGGTTGGTTTGTGAGTTTATAACAAATTGAGTGCTCTTTTCTTACGAGCTCGCTTTTTTTTTTTTTTTTTTTTTTTTTTTTTTTTTT
>CAIGRF010106806.1:10104-42291 GCA_903798235.1 Fraxinus ornus | reverse complement strand
TACAATTAATTATCTATTTCCGAAAACCTTTTTAAGTATTTATTTTCTGCAATTCATTTTTAACTATTCTTGGCTACTTGCAATAATTGAAGTAATAAATAAATTCTGTTTTGGGGCTCAAATTGATAAATAGTTGAAGAAATAGATTGAAAGATTTATCTGCCCCAACAACTAGTATAATTGTTCCTTTTCGTAGAGGAAATGCAATATATTTGGGTACAAGGTAGATGTTGGCTTTAGCTGAAAAGTGACAACGGATTTTGGAAAGCAACTTGAGGAATTTGACTCATCTCTTAGCATGGTGTCAAATGGTTCGAGCTAGGTACAAAGAAGTTTGAAACGGTCCAATTATGTTTTGATTTATAGAATATGTAAGGTTCACCATAATATGTAAAAGTAGTCGGTATCTATAATTCCTAATCGCTCGACTCCCTCAAGAATAGGAGGCAATAATAAAGCGAATTCACCAAGGAAAAATTCAATTCGAGTGTCTTCAAGCAAGATATGTACAATTACACAACCTTGCGGCAAGGCAACAAAAGAATTAGACATCCCCCATGCCTAGGCGGACCCAAAATTTGTATCAGGCCGGGCATGAAACGAGTAGAAACTAACTAGTAACTACCACGGTCCCACTTGCATAAGCTATTATTTTCTTATTCAAATTTTGTTTTGTTTTTTCGTACGCGTGGGTCGGTCTACATGTGCATACCATAGTGCCATGCTCACTGCCTTCGACCTGAATATCAGGCCAACTTTGACACCGCTATCTTGGTGTGATAAGATTGAACAGGTTCGCTATTCCGTATTACATAGAATCAAAGAGAAATAATATAACATTGAGTGGCTTTTTTATTCTCATTGAGTTCAACATACTGAACCAACCATTAACATCTCGTTCTATACTGGAATGTAAAATATAGACTATAGCCCCTCGAGTGGATTCGCATCACTTGCATAATACAATGAATTACAAAATTTAAATCCTTTGGACTTTGTACAGAAGCTGCCTAGCCACATTTGCAGAGAGGATTTAAGGCCAAGAAATAAAGAAAGTTAGTCAACTTTCTTGAATCAACACTATATAATCGCCTTTACCAACTTTATTGACAGCATTTGAGTGTAAAATGAATGGCATTGGATAATCCTCTTTGATTTCTGAAAACAAATTCACCTGATCAATCTCGAATTCTGTTCTGCAACTCTTTAAAAACGTGCAACCAACGACGGTATCTAGGACGACTAGGATTGTGTATAAGTAGGCAATGAAAATGCCCTCGAAGACCATGGATGAATTGGGAAAAACGGCGCTGTTATAAGCTCTTACAACTCGGTATTGAAACAAAGCTTCGATTGAAGCCATGGCTATATTGAAAGGCAGGGTTAATGATAATGCTGTTCCAGTTCGACCCCGTATCAGACAAAAGGCCTTGAGAATCGTTGTAAATCCCCCTTGCTTCTCCATTCCAGACAACACGATTGCCAAGTTGCATAAAACGTGTGCATTGGCAAGAATTACCGAATAGATAATTATTCCGAGTGCTGAGAGAAGTAGGAAGTGTCTCGGAGAAGAAAGGCCTAATATATCGAAAGAATTGAATGCGATGACTAGAAGAGAGAAACAAGTAGCATTTACAGAGAGGATGACTAATGAGTTGCAAATTTGTGTGAGATAAAGGGATTTGAAAATTTTGTTCCAAGAAGAAAAATGCCTATTTTCTTGATAGAAAAGAGCTTTTATTATCAATGCCTTAGCAAAGAGGAGAAAAGTGAGACTAAAGGGGAGTACAAGAAGAAATGTGACAATGGTTTGAGAGAGTTTGAGATTGAGAATATTGAACAAGTCAGACGAGGGAGGGAAGCCTGCAGCGAGGAAAAGGGTTCGTAGGCGGCCATGGACTAATGCGAAAAAGGGAGACGACGGCAAGGAAGCTTGAGACACGAGAGTCGAACCAGCGTAAGGAAAAGCCAAGATTGCTGCTGTTGAAGTGAAAAACTGATAGTTTTGCAGAAAAGTGAAGATTGATCTTCTGATAATCCTGCCTGGTTTCTCCATTGGAAAAGAGGAGAATTCTTCCATATGATGTGAAGCTGATCTCTCTAGTTTAAATGAATCTTGGAATGGTGATTTTAATGTATTTTTTTATGGTAGTTTGAAGGTGTGTAACAATTGATTTGTTGGATAAAATGGTTTGGTCAACAACTAAAAACCAACAGCACCTAGATGTTGAGTTGTTTTCACCATTATTTTGTCTGTCTGGACACTTTATTTTGTGAACTCCAAACCCCAATATTAGTTAGTAGGCTTGAAAAGAGAACCTTTCCAAGATGATATCATATATTAGTAATAATTTTAAAATAACGTTATTCAAAAGTGCTATCGCAATAGATACAATTATTGGATAGTTTATGTTATATACTATATACAACATAATATGAACAAGATTTTTGCTTCATTTTCTTTCTTTATTGTTAATATTATCCAGGTTTTTCTAATGTTTCTAAAAACGTGCTTTGAAGGTACATAAACGAAAATTACAGAATTTCTTTAAATTGAAGAATAATTTATTTATGCAATATTAATGGCTTAATAGCTATCTTTGTAAAGTTTCGCGTGTTTCGCTTGATATATGTTCTATGCATACACAATACATATGCATAAATAGACATGCGAGCGCATACATACATACATACATTTTACACACTATAAAACACTTTTAAGAAATTAAAATCAATTTATAATATTTATTTTGTGGGTATGTCTTGATTGCCTTTTTGGTATATTGCTTGCACATTAAAATAGGTCTTTTAAGATGTCTTGAAATGCACTCTTGGATGCAATAACACTATTATTTTACTTTTGAAATTTGTTCTTTGCTTGTAGGTTAAGTGCTCAACTATTTATTTCTTGCCTTTTCTTTTCATTTTTTTTTTATAATTTGAGCCAAATAAGAACAAATTTTCATAAATAATTTCTAGCTTACTGGGATAATTTCAAGATTCGTATGTTTTGGAAGAATGGAAAAACAAAATTTTGGTGTCAAATTATTTCTAGCTCTGGAAAATTTTTATAATTTGAGTGAAAAATAATCCATCTATTTCAACGATCCACTTGAAATTGAAATATATACGTTTAATTACTAACAATTTCCTCTCTTGCATCTACTATATTCTTATAAAAAAAAAATCAGAGGGAAAACAAAAGAAAAACAAATCACACTAAAGAGATTGAGCATAGTAGTATCCTTTCTTCCTTTTCTTGAAATAATTCTTAAAATTTGCACACTTATCATATCTTTATTAAGGATATTAATTTCCACCATTCATATATATTAGGAAAAATTGCAGCCACGGTACCAAATTTTTCATGTTTTTTCAGGCTTTGCTCAAATCTTTGATTTGTGCTATCTACAGTATCAAACATTTAAACAATTCGTACCCGAAATCCAAATTGATAGAACCATTAGTTTGATCGTCAGTTGACCAAAAATTAAAAAATTGACCAATTGTTGACTAATTCCTAAAGGGTAAAATGATAATTTTCCCTTTTTTCATATAAAAAAAACAAAAATCAAATAATTAAATCATAAACCAAAACCCATGTCATCTTCTCCAACCACCTACAACCCAACCCAACCCAAAATCAAACTGCCGGCACCACCACACCGGCACACCTACCTCCGCCATCACTCACCATTCGAGTACACAATCAATGCTCCATCTTCAAAATACCCACCATTCAGGTAATCCCAATATTTTGAAGATGGTGGATATTTTGAAGATTGGAATAAAGCGAAACAACTTTGGAAATATTCCCATTAATTTCCTGTATTAAAGCCACATTTTTTCACCATATTGTCATGGATTTTCGACTGGTGATTCTCATTGACTTGCTGAATAAGAATCCGATTCCGGTCCAACACCGATTGAACTTCCTGAAAATTCTCTATGAAGGCGGCCCAGATGAAATTTTCCTGATCCTCTGCGGCTCCTTCGAAATCGGACAACAATGGGTTGGTTGTGAGAGAAGTGGATTTGGGCAAGTTAGGGCGGTGGTAGGAGTAGCGGTTGTCGGGGTTTTTCATTATCGATTCAGAGGCGGAATCTGACGGTTTAATGTATTGTAGATAGATGATTTGAGATATTTGGCTGATATTTTTGGAGATGGAGCCTTTATTGGGTGGTGGGTGATGGCGGAGGTTGTGGTGGTGAATGGTGGTGGTGGGTGATGGCAACGACGGCGGGGGTAGGGAGAAAGGGAAACAGGGGAGAAGATGAACAGTAGAAGCTTAGGGTTTTTAATTATTTGATTTTAGTTTTTTTTTAATATGAAAAAAGGGAAAATTATCATTTTGTCCTTTAGGAATTAGTCAACAATTGATCAGATTTTTAATTTTTAGTCAATAACGGTCAAACTAACGGTTTCTGTCAAGTTGGACTTCGGGTGCGAATTGTTCAAAGATTTGGTACCGTGAGTGGCACAAATCAAAGATTTGGATAAAGTCTGCAAAAATGTGAAATGTTTGGTACGGTGACTACAATTTTCCATATATATTAATTAATTCTTAATTATAGTTAATGATAACTTCTAAAAGTCACTTTTAAAATAAGTAGGAATGTCCTATAAGTTGAAAGTCTTACCCTCGAAAGAGAATATTATGAATAATGAATGCAAAGGCATCAAATGACGCTCATATCAAGTATTAAATCATTATTATTGATGGTGAGAAGTTGACATGATGAGGTTGGTGTTATCTAAACCTTGAGGTAGGGTCCAAAGCTGAGGTGGTATCTCTTTTTCCATCCCCTTGTTTAGATATGAAGGAAGTTAGGTTGGAAGATATAAATCAAATGAAACAACAATATTTTGGGTAATGGTTTATCTTTTTTGTGTATTCGTATTCGTATTCATTTACGATAATGTATAATATTTTTTTAGTAAGATATCTGTAAAAAGTATTTTAAATACACGATGCTGTGTAATTGGGATTTTTGTATCTATTATTCTTAGCACGTGAGCGGGAACAAAGGTATTCGTATTCAAGTTCTAAGCAAGCTAATAAATCAGCTCAAAGGTTTCTCGATTCAAGAAAGGAAAGAGCAAAATACATTGAAAGAATTGACCTACTAATTGAATTATTTGCTTATAATTATATTCTATAGTTTAAAAATATGACAAAAAAAATGTGCAGTTGTCAATAATCATTAATAAATACGCAAACTAATTTTAATGTTGGAAATAATCTTAGAAAAAAACCCAAACAACAATTGGAGCATTGTTGTTTTTGGATGATTATAAAAGACAAATAATTGAATTTGATCAACCAGCAATGCATGTGACATATCTCATATGAAATATTAACTTGGATAAATAAAGGCATACCCAAAAAACTAATAATTTTGTTTGGTATACATCAAATTTGATATCATGAGAGATATTATATGAGTTGACAGTTTTTTGTACATTGATTTTAACAACATTATTTCCAATCAATTATCTGATTTCCTACATATTAGGAGGATGTCATCCAAGTTATCAATCAGGAATGTACGAGTAACTTAATTGAGAAATTAATTGTTGAAAAATATAGTGTTACGAAAAGGCAATTGTTGTATTAAACGGGTTAATCTTATCGAGGGAGTTAGCAAACCTTGTAGAGTGATCCTCATGCGTGTTTTTTTTTTCTACATAATTAATTTATGTGACTTCACTTTATAATTCAACCATTTTAAATAAATATTTTTCAATTAGGAGGCGGAAATCATGTTGCGGATCGAAAAATACTCTGATACAAAAAATAAAAATTTATTTCTCGGCAAGAGTAGGATTAATCTTAACCATTGAAAATAATTGGTGCAATTATAAAGTAAATAGTATTGAAAGTTATAAGAGTGTTCCAATTTTATTTGCAAGAATTACATTTTTATTTGGTATCAATTAAGTAATCATACTTTAATTTTGTTCAATTGCATAACTAAACTTTTATTTAATTTCAATCGAATAACTCCATCCAATTCCTTCACTTCAATTGACAAAAAAATGATGGTCGTTTATCTCACTAAAGTTATACTTATTTCACATTAACAACTAAGTGTTACGTGTGATGACCATCGTTTATCGACAGCTGTTTCGCGCTGTTTTTAGTTTACTAACAATTAAAAAATGATTAGACGATTGTATAAGGGACAAACCTCTTGAGCAAAATCTCAAAAAGGAGTGTATTTACTGGCGAAGATTTACAATTGGAAATAGACAAAATACCTCCAAGGGGCGCAAGCACACGAGTACTGAAAGAAGGATTTTAAAGTTAAACTAAGAAATTAAAATTACATATTCTCTGTTGAGAGTTGTTGATTCGGGGGGTCTTTTCTCTATGTCTTCACTTCCTTTTATATTCTCTTAGTGACTGCTGAGTGATGAAACTGCTCGGAACTGCTCAATCATTTTGTAACTTATCCACTTCCTTCATAATGACCGCCTTGTTGGGGAGAAGTTACCTCATAACCGTTATCGTTACCCTTGCCTTTAACTGCCTATTTTTGAATCGTGGGGCACGTCAAATTTGTCTAATAACTGCTTCAATNGGCGATAATGGGGCCAGCGCTCTGGGCGATCACATGGCTCTTCATGAGTTCAGCTTCTGTGCGTTCTGCAAGTTTGGGCGATGACGTTTTTCTTGTTCTGGGCTTCTATTACCTTCATCAATGATCCTTCCCAGGCCTTTATCCTGGACTCCCTAATTAGGCTTCTCATCTTGGGCCTTTAATCTTGGGCTGCATTTTTAGGGTGTCAACAACTGCCATATCATCAATTTCTATCTATGAAATTGGACAAATTTACCTTAAATTAAATCAAATCAAAGTGTGGTTATATGATTGAAATAAATTAGAGTTACTCAATCGAAAAAATAAAATACAATTATCTAATTAATAACGCTAAGTAAAAGTATTGTTATCTAATTATCTAATTTTGTACCTGCATCATTACAAAAGAAGATTTCATAATTTACTACGTTACATTATTAAAATCAAAAATACTAGATGACATTAGCAGATTTTCATACACAAATTCATGGTGTCTTCATTACGATTTTCACATTATCAAAAAAATTCTGAAACGTATCCACCCATATTATATAACCATACGCACAGAAAATCAAATATTTAATGAATATATTTTTTTTGTTGAAAAAAGTAGGATTTACATACTCATTAAATTTCAGCTATAAAATATAAACAAATTGCACAGACAAGCGATAAAGTCCTAATCAAGGGAAAATGAGAATCAAAATGGTGGATATGTGTGATATGATGTGTATTATTCTTTATGGTAGGTTTTGGGAATTTCTTGATCGGTGATTCAAGGGAGAGACGATCTGGTGGAGACTTTGGTTTGGAATACGAAACGACACTATTTTATGGATTTTGTGATTAATTTGACATGTTAAGGACGTGTTTGTTGGAACGTAATTTAAATGTGCGTTTGTTGTAGTAAAATTAGCTTAAGTAATGAATATCATGCACGATTTGGTTGCTTTTCAACATTTTTATTTTACTATATAAAAACAGTATTTATGGTAAAAAAAAAAAAAAGTTGCATAGTATATTCTAAATATTTATTTAAAAAATAGGTTGGTGACATGATTTCCTCTAGACTCTATACCAGTTAACGAGATTTAACAAGCCCAATATCAATTGAAGTTCAAAATATAAAAGAATGGGCTTGTTAAATGAAATTTAATTAGGCCCATCACATTGCTTCCGTAGAGTCTCGTTTCAGGCCCATCAGCCTAAAACAATAAAAACACCTCATATAATTTCCACTTTTTTAAATTTTTATACATGGGTTATTTTCAACAATGGATATTGACATTTGTTAAAATAAAATTAACATCGTCATCGAAGAACTTTTTTCGCAGTAGTGATTACTCAAGTTTTAACAGTTACACTAATGGTCATTTGTCCTCAAGTTTATAAACAAGTGACTGTTGGTGTAATCATTAGAAAATATTGCGACTCAAGTCTCTAATTGTTACAATCTATTCATCGTGTAAATTTACGTATGAAGATAACATTTCATCTATTTTTTCACAAGAATGCAATGGTTAAAGTCCTTCTGTCGACTTCATTTTTTCCAAGCTTACTTTTTAATTTAATTTTATTATTTTGCTATCTATATTTAATTTTGCCCGACTAATAAAAACCAACAATCACCCAGTCTAAGAAGAAATCATATTAATGGAAGATTGATTTTTTGCTGTCAAAGAGCATCCAGAATAATCTATGATCTCAAATGTATAAAACTTTCGAAACGACAATGTCAAATCTTAAACCTTACGAGCCTTGGCGTACCTAGGAGAAATAAGGCATTTTTTGTTACTTTAATATTAATTTGATCTTCTTATGATAGTTAATAAATAAAAAAAGAAAAATTCCTTAAGTATAGAAAATGTTGCCAAATTTTGTACAGAATTTTGAATTGAAAAAATTCTGCACGTGTATCTATGTGTTTCCCTCCTCCATGTTTGAATCCAGTCCATCCATTTCAAATTTCTGTGTGTATTCTATGAAATTTCCCTGTACTCATAGTATCATTCATAAAATAATACATACTAAGCAATTAAAATTATAAATACTATGATTGCTTATTAGTTTCTACAACTAAACGATTTTCAAGTTTTCAAAACATAGACAATTAAAAATCAAAAGCACAATAACCTTTTCATGTTAATGAGCCCAATAAATCATCAACTCTAATTTAGCCCTGTCTGAGCAATTATTAACAAATTTTAATAAAAAAAAAAATTAGCCGATATATAAAATATGGCACATACAACCCGACCGAATTGACTCCCTCTCTCAAAATTATGCACACTATGTTACTACTTTACCTCTCTATAAAAACCCCTTCCTAGTGATGACAAAAAAATCCGTCTCACCCCGTCCCGTCTTGTCTAAGGCAAGGCGGGACGGGGCGGGACGGCCATCTCTACCCCTCCCACACTCTCCATCAATCATCATAGATTCATGAGCAATTTTTATAATATCTTTATACAGCTCCAGTCAAAAGTGACTATTGCCCGACACCATATACTGTGTACGGTTGAATTGTTGATTAAGATTTTTAAACAATTGCTCCCAGACAGATGCTTAATATTTACGCCCACATTAACTATTAGGTTCAATAAATAACTCCAAAAATTAGAAGTCTAAACTCTCATTAGGCGATCAAAAGAAGAGTTGGTTGCATTTTTCTAAGCATTGCCCATTTGTAGGGTGTTTTGAAAATGCCCAAAGAGTAGGTGTGTCCAGACACACTTTTTCACTTTTTTTAAAACGCTTGTAATAACTAAAAAGTTTCTTTTGTTAATGTACTCATTTCCTTTCCATTCTACACCGATAGGACCCCAAAACTTGTATAATTTGATTAGACATTGCGACTCTAGTATTCAATCCACTAAAATAAACAATCAATAAGAGTTACGTAAGTAGAAAACTCAGTAATATCAGTGAAAATATACAATCGCAATATACGTCATTTTTGTGTCTGAATTTCCATCTTTTTTTAAATGGCTAACTTCTTTATGTAACGGCCGCCGATTTGCGTACATTGTAATGTAAATAAAACCGTCTCTTGTTGAAAAAAAGAAGAAGGAGAAGAAGAAGAAGAAAATTAATAATTAATAACCATCATAGCAATTAACGACTTTTTTGTGGAAATAAGTGATTATACACGTAGCACAGTCCAAAGTATAAACACAACGTGACAAAATAAGTAGAAGACAATTATAATTTGCCTTTGTCTATATCCGTTACAAGTTGCTGAGTCAGCCCTCAACCACAAAACTCCCAAATCTCCAATCACTTTCTTTACCCTTTAATTATATTAATATAGGATATATTTTATATTGCGTATATATATTTTCCTCTTTCGTTTTTCATCAATCAATTGTTTGTTTATTTGTCTCTCCTCTCAATTCCCTTGAAGAATTACATTGCATAAGTAATAGAGTGGTTGAATGTAATCGCGCTCCGTCCTCAGGTGATTTTTTTTGTTTATAAATTCAATTTTGATTATTATTTTTTATTACTGTTTGGTTGATTGTGTTTTGCAGCGAGTGTAATGTGATTTTAAGTTTTTGATGGATATGTGCATAGATTAGGTTGAGAAATTGGGCTCTGATTGACGTTTTGATTTGCTAAGTTACATTTTTTTTTGTATATATAGCTAAAAGAATGGTGATTTAATTGACTTAGAATACAATGGATTTAATTTTCGTTAAGTAGCTGGCCAGGTGATTCTTTGCAATTGTAGAGGGGAATCATACACACTTAGGGAATTTTGTTAAAAAGTTGAGGGCTTTCTTTATCATTGATATAAGACTTCACTTCTAGTTTTTCTCTGTTGCCTTTTTATCTTACAATTTTTTTTCTAACATGTGTAATTGAAATGATGTTCGAGGTTTTCTTATGTGCGTGGAGATCGTTTTCCTCTTGTATTTTCTGAATTGGTCTTGAAGTCAATTTTTCCAGTGACGGGGTATAATTTTGAGGCTTTGCTTTTTTATGGCTTGTGGGTAATGCACTGGTGACAATTTGTCATTGTTCCATGGTTGACATGATGATAAAATTTATACAGCTTGCTTGGTGATATGGATGTCCAACACTGGTAAATGTTTGAAGTGTCAGATTTTAACATGAAATATCCAGGTGCCATAGCCATGTGTCTAACTGAGTATCCAACCTTAACAGAAGGGACCATGTAACATAGCTTCAAATTATCCAAATTTTGGGTGATAAATAAAAAAATTAACGAATAAGTACTTGGTTTCAGAAATTTTCTTAAATTGGCAACCTTTTGCTAACATGATTTCCATAGCTCAAGACTTTGTGAAATGACCAGAATAACTCTGTTCGCATAACTTACGTTCCATGAACTTTACAAATGAACCAGGAGTGATCTCTATAATTTATCACTTTCGTCCTTTCTAATTTTTAAGTTCCTTTTCCATACTCTAGATTACATCTGTTATCTATTTTCATCATTTGGATTTACATGATGACCTACTCTCGCTAGTTTGAAGTTCAGAAGTTAGATGATATAAATTTCTGGTGAGAAAATTGGGAAGGGTTTCCCATGCTTTTCTATTCTGTGTCTCGAGAAGGTGTGGACTGTGGAAAACAGTTGTTTAATATTCAGATACCAGCTAATTTGCAGGGAAAGAAAAAAAAAGTGGCACCTGGTTTAATGAAGCTTCTTCAAACTACCATCCCAGGGACTTGAACTCATGTGCTTCACCTTTTAGCTTTTAGACATGCTCAACTACGCAATGCATTGTTAATTTGTAAACATGTTCTGTTGTGAAAAAGGTGTTTATAGCTGATGAAAATCAGAGAAACAGTTAATGAAGTCATGTAACTATGTCCTTTGTATAATCATAAAAGAGAGTCTAACTTAGAATCTTTTAATTTTAACACATTTCAATGAAACAGAGTCTAACTTAGAATCTTTTAATTTTAACACATTTCAATGAAACAGACTCCAGTAGCTTTCATTGCTGTCTACAGGAGTTATTTCATTTTTGAGCGAGACTGATTGCTATTTGTTATTATACCACAGGAAATGGATAACAGAGGTATTACTGCAGAATCACTTTTAAGAAACTACAGACTTGGAAAGACACTTGGGCATGGTTCATTTGGAAAAGTTAAAATTGCTGAGCATGTTCAGACCAGATATAAAGTGGCTATCAAAATCCTCAACCGTCGTAAAATGAAGAGCCCTGATATGGAGGAAAAAGGTGTGGCTCTTGGATGAAGATAACACGTGTGACAAATGTTATCTCTACTTAATTAGTGTATTAGTGTTTGATGTTTTCTGAAATGCTTTATTTTTTAGTATCAAAAATATTTTGTTGATTCTGTCAAATTTATTTCTACTTTGTTCTCAGTGTTCGCTTTATGTCACATTTTCTTTGAGAGTAAAAAATATGTTGTGGCTGTCTAACTGCCATTCTTTATGCAGTGAGAAGAGAAATTAAAATATGTAGATTATTCGTGCATCCGCATGTGATACGGCTTTATGAGGTTATAGAGACACCAACTGACATATATGTTGTCATGGAATACGTAAAGCATGGAGAACTCTTTGATTATATCGTTGAAAAGGGTAGGTTACAAGAGAATGAAGCTCGGCACTTTTTTCAACAGGTAGAATTCCCTACCATTTGTCTGTTTTAGTGCTTATATGATTAGTGTTGGCATCCAGACCCAACAAATTGGACATAAATTTTGTTGCTGTCGAGTTAATCCTTTATGTCTTTTCCTTTGGAAACAGATTATTTCAGGAGTGGAGTATTGCCATAGGAACATGGTGGTTCATCGGGACCTCAAGCCTGAGAACCTGCTTCTGGATTCTAGAGGCAATGTGAAGCTAGCTGATTTTGGATTGAGCAACATTATGAGGGACGGACATTTTCTGAGAACAAGTTGTGGGAGCCCAAATTATGCTGCTCCTGAGGTTTTAAACCAAAGAGATTAATATGACTGTATTATCTTTTGAACAAGAGTAATAATAACTTGGCCTACGAGGTTATGCTTTGGAAGTTATGTTGCTTAAACGAAACTCGATTGCAGGTGGTTTCTGGGAAACTTTATGCTGGCCCTGAGGTAGATATTTGGAGCTGTGGTGTTATCTTGTATGCTCTTCTTTGTGGTACTCTTCCTTTTGATGATGAAAATATTCCCAACCTCTTTAAGAAAATAAAGGTACACACACTCATCTATTTTTGTACTTACATTAATTAAATATGCTAGTTTATGAACTGAGATGATCATTATTTTCTACATTTTTATTTGAAAAATTTAGAGTGGATTGTATACCCTTCCAAGTCATTTGTCACATGGAGCTCGGGACTTGATTCCAAGAATGCTGGTAGTAGACCCTATGAAGCGGATAACTATTCCTGAGATTCGTGAGCACCATTGGTTCAAGGATCATCTTCCTCGCTATTTAGCGGTTCATCCACCTGATGCTAGGGAACACTTAAAAAAGGTACCCGCACTGTCATTTATAAGTTGGCCGTGTAAACTGATAGTTTCTGGTGGAATGACAGCTTTCTTGATGATAATTATCATTTTAAATTGATTACCTTATCTTTGTTCCACTACACTTTTATCTGATCTATGTGACTGTTACAAGAATTTGCACGGAAGTTAACTATACCTCATGACATTTTCTTTTTTGAGAACTTTGGAATGCTATCTTAGTGTCTTACTTCTCTCTCCCTCCCATTTACTTTTTGCGCAATCAATGGTTAAATGAGATTATGGTAAAATAATGATTCATTTAGTGCCCCCCTAGTTTCTCTAATATTCCTTCAAGACCCAATTTTTAAACTTTTTTTATATGCCTTTGTTCGAAGCATGGAAAGAGGACTGTGGTTGTTTTTATACCTTTTCTTTTCAAAAGACTGTATACATCTAAATATAGGTTTTTACACCTATATATAGCTATCAACGGGGGGTTTGGCATTGACCTTTAGAATTCAAACAAATGAGGAGCATCTAACCTTATCTCCAGATTTACAAGGAGGAGAGAAGAATTTGTGGAAGCCATCAATTTGGGAAAAAGAGTACTATTACTCCCATTACAAGGTCCTATATTCTTAGCTTACCTTCATTTAATTCTTATTTAGTCCCTGTTTGAGACCCATTTTTTGGATGAAATGTATTATGGAATAGTGATTTTTTTGGAGAACGTGTGGTTAAAAAATGAAAAAAGTTTTGGGTTTACGTGTAAAATTATTTTATGGGAGAATTTGTGGTTAAAAATGAATTTTGAAAAAATGAGTTTTGAGAAAAAGGGGGTCAAACAAGGGCTTAGTGTCTACATTGAAGGTTTTATATATGATTGTTATCATAGTTGGATGCCAATAACCAGGTTCATATATCTGTCATGGTGTGATAATAATAATAGCTGCTTTGTTACCACAATTTATCCAAATTTGATTTTGTAAAACTCTGGTTACTTGCAGCAGTTTGCTTTGTTTCCAATGCTGACATAACCTTGAACCAATTTGCTTACTTTGCAGCTTGACGAGGAGATCATTCAAGAAGTACTGAAGATGGGATTTGATAAAAACATGCTGATTGAGTCTCTTCAGAATAGACTGCAAAATGATGTATTCAGATTATATACACTCACTGTCCACAATTTTAGTATTGTGCCACTTGAATAAACAATTATCATCTTATGTTGCAGGCTACTGTTGCATACTACTTGTTACTTGACAACCGGTCCCCCGTTTTCACTGGCTATTTAGGAGGTGAATTTCAGGAGTCCATGGTATGCATGTCTCTTTCTTTCTTTCGTTTTTTTTTTTAAATTCATATAGAGATGGATAAGAGTTTTTGGGCTCCTTATCTATTTTAGATGTTGGGTTTGGCTTTTCCCCCTACCCTAGTATATTGAATAGCAGGTATGCATAAAGGAGGGGATACCTCCAGATTACATTGGGGATTTGGAGATGTTGATGGATATATACCTATCTAAGCTCAATATACGAGAAACAGAATTATTTTACAACAAATATACTGTTCACTTTACCTCCTAATATAAGGTAGCTCTAATCTGTCATGTTTTAGAATTCCAACAACGAGGCCCTGTAATTGATCTGCTAGGATTTTGGGGATGTCCATGGTATGCCTGTTTCCTGATTTTGTATAATAATAGTCTTTATGTTTCAACTGGTATATTTATTGTACTTTGTGTCAAAAGCCATTACATTTACGAGATGACTACACACAACCTTAACACTTTTTATCATTGTTTATAATGATTTTCCTAGTAATACAAGCCCTCGTGGTTCCAAATTTTTTGATCTTCTGCTGTTACCTTTGGTTTGAAATTATGCTAGATCTTGACACTGCTGCCTCTAGATGCTTCTCTGTTGCTTTTATGTATCAAAGCTTTAATACACTTCAACAGTTACTGTATACTTTTTGAATAAGAGGGCTAGATTCTGCAGCCAAAAAACCTTTTCACCGTATTTCTATATTGCTTTGTGTGTCTACTCAAGATAGTCCTGCTTCTGAGATAGCCTTGCAAGCGAACAGATTATTAATTGTGATACTAAAGTGTTAAGGAGTTACCATTTTGCAATGGAAGATACAATGGCAAATGCCAAAGTTTGAAAATGGAAAAGAAGAAACTCTTGATTTCATATACTTTGCCTTTTATCCTTTGAAAAAAATATTGACTAGTAACTAAACTGTTCATCAGCCAGAAAAATATTTCCAGTATTTGTGCCATGCTCCATTTAATGTCCAATGTTACAAATTTATATTAAGACACCACCAATATGCTACGGTATTCAAACTTTTGTTTTTCTTCCAATTGAGCAAGAGTTCATTGCAAGATTAAACTTTGACAAGATAGGACAGTTTTTCTCACCACAATACTGAAGCGACAATTCCCACTCATTAATGACTAAATTTTCCAGGTCCTTTATCTTGTAATCCAGTTTATGTCTATTCAAGCTCTTATGCACTTGTTATGGTCTTTCTTATTAAGTTGAAGCAACTTTTGGCTTCGTTCTTTTTTGCTTTTTAAGCGTATGGAAGACAATTTCCCCTATTTCCTTGTGCATAAGTCATAACACTCGTGGTCTTGCTGCCTTGGAAGCTCGCTGGTTTTTCCTTATTTTGCCTTTGTAACTTCTGAAAATCTATGGTCTTACCTGATGCATTTGTCTGTCTTCAGGAGGCTTCTCCCACAGTATTTTATCCACAAGTTGATACACCTGGCCTTGCTCAGGATAGGAATTTGAGACCCCCGTTTCCAAGACAGAAGCAGTGGCTTGTTGGACTTCAGGTACATTTTGTAGTATCAATTTTGTTCTGTAGAGATTGAGTAATAAAAAGAAGCTCATGCACTGTTAGGAGGATCCCAATGCTGACACAAAGTCTTGACATTTTCAAAGAGGAACTTTGCTAAATATCCATGATACGAATTTTGGGAAAAATGATTGCATGCAATTTTTCAATCCATACGTATTAAGGTATTATGAGTTTCATCAACATAACATATTTGTTACTTTGTCAGTCTCTTGCACATCCGCGAGAGATAATGACACAGGTTCTTGGAGTTTTGCAAGAACTCAGTGTTAGGTGGAAAAAGATTGGTCACTATAACATGAAGTGCCTCTGGATTCATGGTTTTCAGTACCCTGAGAGTATGATCAATAATCATATGAACGCCAACCATTACCCGGATAATGTTATACCCACCAATTCCAACCTTTTACAGACTCGGGCTGTGGTGAAGTTCGAAATTCAGGTATTATTCATAATCTATCTCTCTGTTTATCTCATTTTATTCTCAAACATGGTATTTTCTTATGCCCATTTAGTCATATGAACCTAAGCTGGTAAAAGAAATAGACAAAAAAGAAGAGGTTCAACTTTAAAATCTACTTCTCATTCTTTGTCTCGATTTTCAGGATGCTCCCCTTTGTCTTTTTCTTCCTGATCTTGCATTAGTATTACGAGTGACAAGTTGAGTTTTTAAGTTCATAAGCCATGTATATCACACAGAATGATGTATACTGATTTTTAGTTCACAAGGATAATTTTGAAAAGCTGTCTATTTTCGTGTGGACGCTCGGACATAAAAGCATACCTTCACAATAGATCCCCTCTCTTTCCAAAGTGAACTCTCACAGCATCATTTTTGTCAGTTTCTTGATCCTCAACTCTTACAGTACTTTGCCTAAGTCACCAATTGTGAACTTGCTCATTCATGTCCATGACAATCTCTCTGCTTTTTGTCATACAGCAGCTCATATGTTAGAAATGGCGTTCTTTAAAATTTAATAACATTGCTCTTTTTTCTAATACTATGTGAATTTGCGACAGCTGTACAAAACCAGCGACGAGAAGTACCTGCTCGATTTGCAGAGACTTAGTGGCCCACAGTTCCTCTTCCTAGATTTCTGTGCCACGTTTATGATGCAGCTCGAGGTTTCTTAGTCATTGGATAGCAAAAACATGTTTGAATCAGGTTGTACACATAATTCCCCATCTGTATCTTGCAATCATGTTATCAACTTTTTCTTCTTGTTTGCTTATTTTGAAACCCAAACGAAGCCTGTAACTATGGAAGTTATGAATTTTTCTCAAATCTTTTCGATCTTCAAAAGAAATTGTTTGCTTTTTTGATTTGTTGTGGTTATTCTTGGAATTGGTCCTCTGTATGAGACGATCTTCAAGATCAATGTAAATAGGAAATGATATTTTTATGATTTATTCTTGCATATATACATATTTCACTATGAGGGCCGGTAAAGTTGACTGTATGGTTTATCAATTTGCTAAATCATAAGTAGTTGTTAGGGACTCTTTTCGTCTTTTGACGAACTTCAGTAATATCCAGTTGACATGTTTAATACATTGAATATAACGGGATTGTAGTGTTGTTCAGCTTTGTCTAATTGACAGTGAACATATCCAAGTGTCATTACATTGCATATACTTTGTGGTAATTATTCTATAAATACAAGGGGAGAAAATAAAAATAGTGAATTTTTGTATTGAAAGGTTACCTATTATTTATCTAATAAAATGATAATAATTTAATTATTTTTCTTGATGCAATTTAATTCCTTACTAATCCAAAAGGAGGTTTCAAACAAAAGGGTGCATTTGGTTTGTTGTTCAAGCTTCAATTTTGCAAAACATTGAAAACGTATTTAGTCTAATATTTTTGAAAAAGCATTTTCAAGAACAAAGTTAAACTTATAATATAAAACTCAAAATGTATTTTTGACGTTTGAAGTATTTTCAATAGAAATTCTGAAAATACTCAAAATATGGAAACAAACGTATAAATAAAAAGTTTAATATTTAAATATAAATTCAAATTAATAAAATTTTAAAACTTTTAAAAAATAAAATTCCAAAAAAAAAATAATGATAAATTCTAAAAAATAAAAAAAAAATATTGAAAAAATAAATTCTAAAATTCTCACAAATATATAAAATAAGAATTTTGAAAAAGTGTAATTATAAAAACAATTCAAGCACTTAATGGTTATTTACATAAAAATTCTAAAAAAAAAAATTTAATGAACACAAATAAAAATATTCTCAGTCAACGTCATTATATTTTATATTTTGAACCCAATTTATTATTTATTTTACATCTGTACTAATAAAAGATATTGTAAAAGTCGCCAATTTAAAAATGTATATATTACTTAACAATATATTAACAAATTGTTCTACTTTTACAAATTAATCAAATTTAATGGAATAAAATGTCATAAAACAATTTTCAAAATTTCAAACTAAATGTGTTTTCTAGTTTTTTTGTTTTGAGAAATAATTTTTAAAAATGACAAGCCAAACATGTTTTTAACTATTTTAAAATAGAAATGAACTCAAAATTGAAAATCGAGAATTGAAACAAAAATCAAATGGGCCCTTAATAATTAGTCACAACATGCTACATTAGTTTTGGTTTACCACTTCCTCGAGAAAACAAGGGGAGAAAATCATATATATTTGTGTTCCTTGCTCTTTTGGATCTTTTTTTTTGGTTGGATTAAACTAATTGTACACACTTGTGTACACCAAGTTTGACATTTTAAGTGTTGTCAAAATCTGTGTCGTTGATTGTTGAAAGTGTTATGAAAATTAATGTCTAAAATTTCACCTCACAATAACGTCAAACTTAATGTAAAATATATACATGTAGGTTCATTGTTTTTTTCTTTTTTATTTTTTCCCCTCATATCAAGTGTGAAGAACTAAGAGTTTAATAAAACAAAGTTGTTTATTAGGAAATTGTTAACCTCCTCACAAGGGGCATTGACTATGCTCTAATTGTTTGCCAAAAACACAAGTCTCCATAAAATCATAAAACCATTTATGGGGGGTTGGAAGTCTGCCCAGTGCAAGAAGATTAAGGAAGTCGATGACACGATGATAGGAGAGCCCGAAGATCGAAGTTCCGATGAATGATGGCCGTAACTAACATGTTATTTTACAACGAAATTGTCAAAATATTGTATCCAGCTCTATGCAAATTTCTATTAATGAAATAGATGACATTATGAAATTTAGAGGTTGTGAGGGTCATTCTCTGAACCATCTAATATAATTTCCTAGCGGGAGTAGACATAAGGAAAAAAATTGAATTAAAAATTGAGCAATTCTTGTATAATTGCTTAGCATAAGACATTACAATTCAATTAGTGGATACAACTTCAATTTGTCTCTAGTTAAAATCCTAGGCGGGTTCCCACTTTTGAAAAATATTGTTCATCTAAAGACAGACAAAGTTGCAGTATTTTTTTTCGATGAATTTGAGGTTGGCAGTTTTAATATTGTATCACTCTTACTGAAAATCAAATACTAATCTTAGCAAGTACAAAGGGTTGTGTTAGTTTTGGTCTGCTCATTCCTCGTGTAACATGCACACGCTTTGATTGATATCATCGTCATCGTCATCGTCATCGTCATCGATGGGTGCTTCTAATAAAAAAAAAAATAATAACATTTTTCCATAATCAGATTCAAATGCCTAATATAAAGGCATAACTTCAAATTATTTTTCCATAAAACAAAATAAAATGAAAAGTCAGACATTATTCTGCATAACACAATCTAAATGCAACTCATATAATGTTCAGAATTCAGAAAAAATTAAAATTGCTTGAAAAGCTTATGTGCATGCTCGATTCACAATTACTGAACATGACTGAATTAATATCTTAAAGCGAGTTCTATCCAATCTTCTCAATCGAACATGCCATAAACGAATACATAAACATGACAATGGTGTCAATAAACTTGCACAAATGCCGGTTCTCTTCTCAAGGAAAAATCTTCATCTTCCTAGAAAATTTTCAGCAAAAATAGGAGAACCCACAGCCAATCCGGAATCATCACTGATGTCAACTATCGGCTGTTCTTCTGAGTCCTTTCTACAGAGCTGGTCCATATTAGCAACTTTTGCATCTGTATTATCAGCAGGATCAAAATTTGTAGGGGAAGTTCCCTGAAGTTGTAGGGCATACTCTAAATTCCACAGTACGTCTCCCATGGAAGGCCGGTCGACCCCGTATTCTGCCAAGCATTTTTCTGCAGCCTCCACATATTTCCTCAATGATTCTGGTGTTGTGGTTCCAACAATGTCGGGATCAACAATCGATCCGAGCAGGCCTTTTCTGTGCTGTTGCATAGCCCATTCAGCCAAATTTACCTGTTCTCTTGGAAGTGCAGGATCAAGAGCAGGCCTTGCACATAAAACCTCAAAAAGAACTACCCCGAATGAGTAGACATCAGATTTTTCTGTCAGTTGTTGTCTTCTGAAGTACTCGGGATCAAGATACCCGAAACTGCCCTTTACAGCTGTGCTAACATGTGTTTGATCTAAAGAGGCCGGTCCGGCTTTAGACAAACCGAAATCAGAAACTTTGGCTCCAAAGTTTTCATCCAAGAGAATGTTGGTAGTTTTCACGTCACGATGAATTATCCCTTGTGCAGAACCAGTGTGCAGGTAGTGCAGCCCGCGTGCTGCACCAATGCAAATCTCAAGCCTTTGCCTCCATGATAAATGAGGCAAGCTTGATCCGTAAAGGTGGTCGCGTAGTGGACCATAGGCCATGTACTCGTAGACAAGGATCATTTCCGATTGCTCATCGCAGTATCCAATGAGTGAAACAAGATGGCGATGCCTGAGCTTGGAAAGCATTTGAATTTCCGTTTGGAATTCATTGATGCCTTGAGATGATGATGGATTACCTCGTTTTATGGCAAGCTTCGTCCCATCCTCCGACTCGCCAAGATAGACCTTTCCAAAACCACCCACCCCAATGACTGCTTTTTCATCGAAAGATTTTGTTGCTTCACGTAGTTCATTGAGAGTGAAGAACCGGCCAAGATTGAGCCCTGAAGATACAAAACTTGGAAAAGTAGTACTCCTGCTCTTGCTCTTGCTGGATAAGAAACTACAATGGCTGGCATTAAGAGGAAGAAGCCATGATGAGAAGGTTTTCTGTTTCTCATAACCTTTAGGCCTCCTCAGTCGTCGTAAAACGCCTAATAACAGCAACGCTATTGCTGTTACCCCTAATGCTATAACAAAACCAACAGCAATTTTCATTGTAAGAGTAGGCCTGGAGTGTCGACCTCTGTAAGTACCGTCAGAAGAGAAGAGTCCATCCAAACTCCCTGCTGAATTGCTCATCTTCATCACCTCCACACCGTTTAAGATTGCATTCGGGGAACTCGACTGAGAAGTTGAGCTCGGGCCCACCTGAATGATGACAGAACCATTGGAAATTGCTGAGGCATTGATCACAAAATCTTTGTAATAAGGAATGCCTAGACCTGAAGTAAGCGAAGAGAGATCAAGATTTGAAACTGCAATCATTCCATTGACATAGACATTGAAGTAAAGCTCATTAAGGCCCTTGCTCACAATATCACAGAAATGCAATCTTATCAAATAAGAGAAGGTGGGATCCACATTCATATCCCATGTGAGGTTGAAGTTTGGATTCGAAACACCTGACTCTGCCATTTGATCGGCCGTTGCATATACCCAGGGTGGGGCCGTCAAAGGGGTGGCGCCACCGTCCGGATATTGTATCATATCTGTTGGAACTGAAACACTTTTAGCCCCAAGTGGGAAAATCATAAATTGACCATCAGGAAGCCATGTCCTCCACAATGTGTCATTTTTAGGAGTAATGATTGGCCCTCCAACATTAAGCCTATAAGAAATTTCAAATGCACGATCATTTAAGCCATTGAAGTCCCCCACCGGAAAAACAGAAGATGCCGAATCAGAAACAAGATCACCGGGTGCTGAGACGAGCTCAATCGCGTTAATGAACGCGAAAGAATTCTTCATTGGTGAAAACTTGAGGGTGAATTTATCTGATGTAATGTTGATAAGGTACTCTTTGAATACACTTTTGGTACTATCCTTCACAGAAAAATCATGCAAAAGAACAATATTGTCCGTGGTGACAGTAAATGTAGCAGAAGTTAAATCATAGGTAGAGTGAGGTAGAGGATAGAAATACAGTCTTAGCCAATGCCGGCCAGGGCGAAAGACGAGAAATCTGTACATTGATTCATGATGAAAAATCCTCGCCGTGAGATACAAAAGAAGGGACGAGGAAGAAGAAGAGGACGATGAGGAAGAGGGGGAAACATTTTTCGGTAACGATGTAATGGAAGTTAGAATATTTTCATCTGTGGAGAGGTAAGCAACAGATTGAGGATCAGACTTGAAGGTTCGACCATCTTCGAGCAAAGTATTGTCTGGTGCACCACAATTGATCAGATAATTATCAGCAGGCGTATACGAAGAAGACTTAACGCCTAATGCTACATCAATACACATAGAAGCAAGAATGAGAGAACAGAGGACTATAAGGGGAATAAAGTCGAGTTTTTGCCACCCCCACTGTGCTTCTCCTCCCATGGTATCGGGGCAGGATACTCGTAGTGGCAGTGTTAGGCAGGTCGTGATGGAGGGGGAGGAGGCAGTTTTGGAGAAATAGACATAGAAGAAAACCGAATGCAAATGCCTACAACGGTATAGAAGAGAGTGTTTACCAAATACTATTGAACAATAGTTGTGGGCTGCATGATTGGGAAGAACGTGCAGTCTTGTATATGTAACAAGAGTTCTTGATTCTGATTTTTTATGCTCAACAACAACATTAGGCAGCCAAAAGACGGTTATGATACGTTTAAAAAATGCTAAACTCGACCAGTACTGCGTACTAAACACAAATTTATTTTATATGGTTGAAGGTAACTACCAACTGTTTAGAGAAGTTGAAAGTTCAAAGCGCGTATCCAGCTGGGAAATGGCTTGAAGGGACCTTTGTTTATTTGGTTGACCTTCATCTCATTTTATAAACATGTTTGAGGGTAAAAGGACCTGTTTTTGGATAATAGTTGAGGGAATGGTGGCGGATTTAACGCCGGGAATGAGAATGATTTCCTTACCTATAAATTATTGATATTAGGGTCGACTAGAACCGGCAACGAGGTCAAATAATATCGACACTAGACACTACCTTAGGCATATGAGGTCCCGACCTCCATATGCAAAGCGATTTCCCGGAGCATGGACATCCCGACCTAGAACCAAATACAATTATACATAAAATTTTGTGCATTCGTTCGAACTAAAGGTCTGATTCGGGATAGCTTCGGGTCCAACTTCTACGAGCTTCATTGGGATACAACGTTGAACATCTTATAGAAGCTCTTCTATCTAAACAAATCACTTCCAAAAAATTATTCAATAAATCCAAAAATAACTTTTTAGTCTCAAAAGGAACTTTTGACTTTTCAAAGGTCATACCAAACTAATCCTAAAACGGGGTACATGGGATCTAATAATGGTCATATTTAAGCTGTAAAACAAAAGAGAGAGAGATGTAACAAACGAATCAAAACACTCTTTCTTACTATATACTGTAATATGATTCTGGGTTAATTTCTTGTTACAATAAGAATTTTTAAGTCCACAAAGAAAGCAAAAAATAATTCATTCCTCCTCTTTCTTACTTTCCTTTTCTCAATCAAAATCCACTTGTATAGGTGGATCAAAGAATGTAGAATAGCCTGTACGTGAACACAAGCATATAAACAGTCACAGTGTGGAATAGCGTTACATATTTGATCATATTCATTGCAGTCGACATCCTTGTTCTTCCGCCTTCATATAAACAAGTCCCCGTTTAATCCTCTGCACGAAAATCCCACGTGTGAGGATAACATATGGTCAATAATAACATGAAATTAAGTTTTGGCGATAATCTAATGGTAATACACTACTATAGTTGGTCCTAATGTAAGATACATACGCTTAACTTTATATTAAATGACAGTCGACATAAGAATTACTATATATTTTGGCTTTTAAACTATTTAAATACTTGGCGTAAAATATGTAAATGTCAATCAATAACAAAACATATTTGGAAAGATAAATACAAATTCAGAAGCAATACCTCTTTTGTATTTCTTAAGCGAAGGAGATCCAACCTTTCTGAAGGCCTACGATTTGTCAAGGTTGCTAGCTGCATTCATGCATTACAATGTTTACAAACTACAAACTTAGAGTTGATAAAATAAACGTGTTAAAAATGTATACCCAAAAACTGAACCGCTCGGGATCCCAGGTCGAGGGCATTAATCCTTCTGCTTTAAAGAGTTCCGCAAGCCTTACTCGATCTGCAAGCAAAGACTTTCGCATTGATTATTAAGAATCGGAAAAATTCTCACATTATAGATTGTCAATCAACATCTTAGTTATTCAGAAAGCTGAAAGACTTTCTTGTTAATAACTACCTCCTTGTGCTGCTTCCTGTGCCGCCTTCATCCACTCACGAGCAAAAGTTGCTGCCTTGTCTGTCATCTCCATTAACTGTAGTTTTGCAAAATTAATTTTAATATACCAAAATGACATTTGAGGCTTTGGAGCTTCATAACAAACAGTCGAGCAGTGTATGAGAATTCTACACAAAATAGTTCATGTGGTAACAGAATTTGAAATAATTCACCTCCTGGAGATCCACCAATTTTGAGGATCAAGACGCAGTTTCAGACCAAACCAAAGAATTCGATTATGCAACTAATTATGGTTTTCAATAGAAATACAGATGTCTAACATACATTAAGGGTAAAAATGACAAGGTAAATAATGGTAACAGATACTAGCATTCCATGAAACTGCATAAGATGAAGCCATACAGAACACCAAAGTACTAGTGATCTTTGTAACTTTTAGGAATTTCCCTTCAGCGAAAGCCTCAGAAGAGCTTCACAAAAACTGTGCAGTCTATCAAGTCTCGTGACCAAAATGGCACTTACGTCATTTCTCTCTGGTGTTCCTTCTGTTGGACATACATCCAGCACCCATTCAACCTCAGCAATGCGGTACCTGCAGAAATAAGGATAAAATGGAGTAAAGATTCAATTAGAAGAAGCTCATGTCATGGTGAATGATGGTCATGGATATCAACCGTCCAAGTATTATACAGGTAATGAAATCTTACCCATCTTGCTCCCAATTCCGAATGATGCGGCATCTCCTGCGACTTTCAACCTGAATCAGCAAGGAGACCAAAATGATCAGCTTAATTATGGAAAGAGAAGACGATACTGTAAAATTCATGCATATTTTAATTAGAATAACCATAAACGTCTGAAAATTTTCCTTATTTGTCCTCAGAAGTCCAGATAATTAACATAAACCTAATGCTGAAGAGAGAGCATCTCAGATTTTAAGAGGGTGATAATTTGTGGGAAGAGACAGTAGGGAGATACTCTGCCATCAACAGATTTCTAAAGATTCAGGAACCAATTTCAAAACAATTTAATTTTTAATTTTTTTTTTTTTTATATAGAAAATAAGTATTGCCCATGCATGGCAGAATGCTAAAAGCCATCAAGCAACTTATGTTTGCTTTAGTTCCATTTTTGCCACTTTCCACAGACTATTCTGGTTTAGTTTGGTAATAATAGATGGTAGATGGCCCCTGTAAAGGCTTGTGTAATACCCACAGTATTTTGCTAAATGAACAAGATGTGCTCATACTTCAACCTGACATATGTCGAGACCAGGATAGAACACAATCCAGTGTCATTAATGACAAACCAGATGTCTCTCAGTACCAATAGTAAAGACAATTAACGGTCCTAACATATACAAAATTTAGAATATGGGCTTTCTTCATTATTGCAGCAAGCTGGCAACATCCACGAAAAATGTAGAGTAAAACACAAGTACTGATGATAATATATATAAAAACATAAAACTCAATAATATTTTACCTCTAAAAAGAAACGTCCATCTGGAAGTGGCTCGCAACTGCGTTAAGATCAGAATTAATCATCATCTATGAGCCAGAAGCACCAATAAGACAGAACTCATTCTTAGAGAAAATATGAATAAAAAAATCACTCCAGAACCTACTCTGTAATCTCCACTTCGCATGCATAATCAGCTATTGAACCAGTAGACGAGTCAATTATGACCTACATCAGCAAAAAAAAAGGCAATAACCAGGAACAGTGAGGAAAGATAGGACCAAGAATATTTATTGAGAATATGACATAGAAGAAAACGATAAAGGAGGAACTGGTGAATGAACCTACCATTCCCATACGTCGATTTCCTTCCATTATCCTCCTCACCTGTTTCAAGCACATCCAGAATGGAACTTCAAAATCAGCCACAAACTAAACATCAGCTTACTGCTTATGCAAATGACTAAATTGGCTGCACATCTCAATTAGTTGATAAGATGACTGCCCAAAAAGCTTAGCACTTCAGAATCTCACAAAGCACAATATCACCTCATACTCAAACAGTACAGAATTATTCCATTTTCTTTGTTAAGAATTCCTGATGCAAGTGTTCCTTGTTGCTTGTGATAAGAACACAAAACGAATGTTTGTTCCAAGCATGTGTTGCTGTCCAAGTATAATGCATATATGAAATTTGTAAGGGGCAGAGTAAATGATATTTAACATGTCAAAGAGATTGAATAAGATTATGGAGATCGTCGAAGATTGAATAAGATTACAACTATTATAGATAGATTGTTTTTACCATTAATTAATATTGTAATTGATTGCTACCATATTTAGTTGTTATTTTGGTTTCTATATAATGAGAGAATCCCTTACATAGATGAGCATCGAGTCTTTTATACGTCCACGCATATACAGTGGGGATTGCAGGTCAAGCTCAAAATTTAGTTCCTCTACAATGGCAATGTTCCATATTAAGGAAAGAAGGCCCCAATTTCAAAGGGGAGTCACTTTAAGCATGCATGAACATCAAACTTAAACAAGTGTCCTATGCAAAATTCGAAAATATCTTCATATAAGTGAATTGCACATAATAATTAACATCACTCTGTTACCATTGATCTAGACCATTTAAATATCAAATGTCATCTGGAGTCTCAGGGACTCTGGATGCACATTTCAACATAAAGTAATTTCTGGAATGTGCATCACAATTTTTTATAAATTAGTTTTACCATATCAATTTGATCAACTCACCATAAGTCTGTAACGTGGTTCAAAAATGTTAAGTTGAAACTTCTGGCATGGTAAGATAACATCCATGACAAAAAGAGGCAACAAGTCAACACCAGGGTTTGTCAAACTGTCATTCTCTAATCTCCGTTCAGCGTACTCCTCCGGAAAGTTTCTCTGTATGATGTTCTTCAATGTGACACTGTAAAATGCCAAGCAAAAGTTGCATACCTTCCATGTGAAATATGATTTATGATATTTGCTTATTGAGAATAAGATTGCCATTTTTTGTGCCACTAATGTTTAGAAAAATCTTGCAAACATACAAGACAACAGGAAAACTGTCACAAACCTTGTGTTAATTGCTTGTTTGGATATTTCTAAATTGAAGTTTACTCTTACATATGTTGCACCAAAACTTCAATTAACGTGTCATACCACACTCAACTCAGTAACACACAGCACAACATGTGTATGTCTCATTCTGACACTTTGGAAAGAGACACGAGTCTCCAACATATGATACGAAACCCAAATGATAATCCTCAACTACAGTTTACAAACAAAGTAACATAATTTTTCTTATCTAACATTATTTTTCAGTTATAATACATAATGATGCGGGCATCATTTTTATATTATTGAATTTTTCATTATTTATGTTTTTTTATTATTGGGCTTGTGTTATTGGATTGGCTCAGGCCCATCACTAGTAGGATTATGTTTTACTATTTATATGGTTTTCCCATTGTAATTTTGATAGACGATGAATATGATGAAATGAAATGGCTGCTGCCAATGTTTTCTTCCCTTTCCCCTGTTTCTTCCCCTCTCTTCTTTTTCTTCTTCAGGCTTCATCTGCTTTCTTCTTCTCTGCTGCTGATTGCTTTTTCTCTTCTGTTGAATATTTCTCAATCTATCCTACATCATATAATCTTCCTTGAAAATGCATGGTTATAACTATTTTCTACTATCAAATTTCTGTAATACATCTTAACGAACACCCTAAAATTTGCTTACCTATGAATGGAGTGTCCACGCACCCACGTGTTCATGTCGAAAGTCACTTTTTGACCAAATTCTTGTGTCCTCAACTTTGACAACTCGCATGACCAATATTTAAATCTATTGGGACCATCTCTATGTCATAACAACTGTTCTTAACCCAAGCAGCATCCCTTTTACTTAATCTCCTCACTATCCAGTCAATTCTTATGCCAGTGTTCATCAAAATAAATGTCAGTTCTCTCCCTAGTCCCTAGGGATAAAATGCAATATAGTAGGACAAAACGATCCACAAAATAAAGTTAATGAGCACATTTATACGACTGATTTGGTGGAAAATATAATGCTTAATAAAGCTAGAAACTTGTTTAAATTATGTGTCAAAACTTTAAACAACTAACCTGATTGAGCACGTACGAGGGCTAACGAACAGAACTGTTCGGCAAAGTGGACATCTATTACCTAGAATATTTTATTCAAAAAATCGAAGAAAGGGATTATCAAGATGGTGGTCTTGTGAGAAATTTAGAAAATGAAAGAGAGGTCCAATGGACAGAAAATTCACCTCTGTCCATAGTCTGAAACAGGCATGATCGGCAGAAAGAATGTCCACAAGGAGTTGTGACAGGTTCATACAACAACTTCAAACAAACAGTGCAGTCATAATCATCAGTACGCTGAGGGTTCACATGGCTTCTCCTTGGAAACGTATTGGCGGTTGTTCTCTCCAAATTTAGAAGAGGACAGCTGCAAAGGAAAATTCATAGGTCAAACAGAAGTTTATTAATAGAAAAAAGAATAGCAATATCAATTCAAATAATGAAATAGTTAACAGAAAACATCTTGATGTGAATATTATGTTACCTACGAGGATCAACATGAAGGCCAGACCAAATAACATCCCGAGCCACCTCATACTTTTCTAACTGCCCAATAATATCAAAGTGGGCAAAAATGTTCAAATGAAATGTTCAACAAAAAACACTTCTAAAACTACATAGTCCAACAATACAAGCACCGAGTCCAAGCACCATGATACCAAATAAAAGAGAACCTGAACAATAAATAACATCAAGCACACTGAAATAACTATTGTCGCTTAAATTAATTAACCAATACATTGCCAGCATTTAATTTAGCTTATTGTTAAACCAAGAATTTCTGGAAATAATTTAAACATAATTCCAAGTATATTTCCTCCTCGAAACAGAATTTATATTTTTATCCATTCCTAGGCCTACACAATCCAAAAACTAGTTTTATTACAATTTGCTCTGAATAATGAGAAAATGTAAAAAATTGCATTCTCACCAGGATTAGTGCATTTGCCTTCAGAATGTAAGGTGTTACCGAATTACTTTGTAGATTCAACACCTTATCAGCATCCTTCAATGCAAGCTGAAATCGGGGATTAAAACATTTAAAGCATTGACCTATTAGAAAATGAGCAGGTAAGAGAGAGAGAAATTGAGGGAAATGGAAAGCCATGCAATAAAGAAGGTGTACCCCAGCATGAGTTGTGGGGTCCAATCCACTCAATGGCCTATATTCAGAAGCAGATGGAGGTCTATTTTTAAGAAAATGACTAATCCTGGTCCAAATTTAGAAGGAAGAAAGCATGAGTCAAGAAATAGAATAAAGTTCAATGGATAATGGTGAAGTTCAATATCAGGATAATCACGAGTGACAATCATAAAAGATAATGTTCATCCACTACTTACCGAAGATATGCAGCACATCGATTGCTAAGAATAATAGTATCACTGGGCTTAATGTTGTTAGCTCTTGAGTAAAGTTCAATTGCCTAAAAAAAAAAAAAAATCTATCAGCAAAAATGTAGATTATACAATTTTAAGGCAGCAATTTATCTCCTTCAAAAGAAAGTTAAACTGGTCCATGCCATCAATACACACTTTTTGCCAGCATATAAAATCAATCACAATCTAAAAAAAGTACTAGGCTCTCCAGTTTAGGATGGCAATTGCCACCTTCTTCTTCACTCCCACTATTCCAGTATATGACATACTGCAATAAAACTCATAATGTAACGATCCGGGTCTCTATACTCAAGCCGTTAATTTACGTACTATCCGTTTTGGGTGGGCATATGCCCACTTATCCCCTCACACCTAGGTCATTACAAAAAATGCGCGTTTTTTTGCAACAGTCCAGGTCTTTATACCCAAACCATTAGCTTACGTACTGTCCATTTTGGGTGAGCATATGCCCACTAACCTCTCACGGTTTTCTATTGCGTCCCACAATTTAAATCTCTCATTAGAAAGCCGTGAAAGGGTAAGTGGGTATATGTCAATCCAAAGCGGACAATACGTATGCTAACGATTTGGATATAGAGACTCGGGTTGTTACACATAATGCTCAAAAACAGATAGTAACTGGTATATCATGCCATTTACTTCCAATCAGTCCAATTAGAAAGTGATTCACACACAGGTTATAGAGGTAACAATATCCTAAGGCTGTTCATTTTCGATATTGTCGAAACTACATGCACATTGCCCATCACTGTTGGTCATTTATTTACTAAAGTTCAGCTGAAGCTATGGTCGTATCTAGACGTAAAACTGAAGGGGATAGAAAAAAAAAGTATCCTGAAGCAGCCAACATTGGTAATGAAAAAACACAGTGTCCTAGACCACATGACAAAACTAACACTGGATGCCAATAAATACACGGAAATGGACACCAGCACTACTAGGACCTTCAGAAGGTCGCCTACGAACAACGTTGGTTATTCTTCAGAAAAATATAAAATGGAATGTAATGTCCTGAATGTATTATCCCGCAAAAGACGAACTTTAGCCTATTGTACGCCATCTGGATTGAACCATCTTAAGATCCCATTCCACTGCCATCAGTATTTGCAACATTTTTCGAGTTCACATTTCAATCAATGCCTGCACTGTTTTTGTTTTGATTTCCTCAAGATGATCTGCTACTTCCCCATTCTATCTTTCTAATGATGAGGCCAACGGGGCAGTGTCAAATTAATCATTGAAGAATTTCACTTCATAGTCACTTCGCTGCTGAATCCCACTTTAAAAGCGCAGAGGATTAAAATTGTGACTTTAAAGTTCAAGAATCAAGCCCCAAAGTTGTGTGGTTCACTGATTCTTCTCGGTAAGCTATTTAACCCGGTATTATTCTGGTTCATTTATCCTTTAAAGACTCGTTCTCTTAATTGAAGTCTGGGTCCAGAATCACTTCAACTACTGAAACTTCACTCTAATCAAGCTTGTACCACTCATGAAAAAATCAATTTTCCAAAAATTACTTCGTTCTAAAGGGAAAAACTACGAATTCAAATCTAAAGATATGAAGAAGAAAAGAAAAGATTGAGAAATTCACCTGATCCGATCGGTTCTCACGAAACGCCCGGTTCCCCATCTGCATGATATCATAAAGATGACTGTACCTCTCCCACGACATCGATGACCCTTCTCCTTCATTCTCCTGCATTAACCAATCCAATCCAATTACAAACACATTTTGACAAATACATACACATATGAACATTAAGCTCTCACCCATGGAAAGTCTTCAATATCATCAATCCCTTCTAGGGTAAATCGAGAAGAAGAGGGCTCACCCTCACTCGACATTTCGGAAAATAAACAGAAATTGCCAAAATTTTCGAAAACCCAAAAGAATTTTCTTCACTAAATTCGGAAGCAGGATAATAAATTTGTGAATACAGAAAAACAAAATGAATGCAGAGATTGCAGCAGCGTGTTCCTCCCTGTACCCTTCGTAGCTTACTTGGACCGTATTCGTCTACGTGTTTTTCTCTCTATATGACTTTCATCACTACAGTATTTTCTCTCTCTATATCTATATGCCATGTGTGCATTTATAGTCAGAGTACTAAACATTTTTATTCCTATATATATATGGTTTGCGCATTCTAGAGCTTTCTTCCTCACTACACTAGTCCAAATACAGCCCCAATTTTTTACAGTGAACTTTCGAATAACATTTGACAGTAAATTTAGGTTTTAATTTTTATTTTGGAAGGAAAAAATTAGGCCTATGTTTGGTACACATTAAAATTTTTATTTTCATTTTTATACTCAT
>CAIGRF010106795.1:22912-34821 GCA_903798235.1 Fraxinus ornus | reverse complement strand
ATCAATTCATCTAAACGTAGTGCAGGGAAAGAAGTAATCAATTACCTCTCACCACAATGTGGACATTCAAAGGCCGACAACAATATCTGCAACCAGATACAAATATCTTCAATGACACTTTACATAAATCAAGAGAAAATACCTTGAAAAACAGTATCTTGGGTATTGATTAATCCCAAAATTAGATCTTTAATACGCATGATCTAATATAGTCCAGCGAACAAATGATACTAAGCCCTTGTTTGATTCCTATTTTTTTCGAAATACATTTTTTTCTTTCTTATTTTCAATCACATATTCTTAAACAAAATAATATTACATGCAAACTCAAAACTTTTCTTTATTTTTTAACCACACATTTTTCATCAATCTACTATTTCAAAATACATTATTAACCAAAGAATGGGGTTCAAACAAGTCCTAATTTAGTTTCATGAATTTAGAAGTTTGAGATATATATGTATTAGTAATTTAATATGTACCTAGTGAAGTGTGGTTCATATATGTATGTATATATTGATAATTAATATGTACTTTAGTGAAGCGTGGTGCATATAGTAGAATTAAATTGAGGGGATGAAGTTATATGATGGGAAGTACTATAAATTCATATGTAATCTTGAGTTGAAGACAAGTCCACAATTGAATAGAAAATCATTTCCTCCTCATCAAGTTTTTTCCTCCTCCTAGTCCACTTCTATTTCCCACAAAGTGGTATCAAGCCCCAATGCTAGAAACTATGGCAAATAGCAACATGATCCCCTTCCAAGTTCCAAAACTGTCCAAATGATATTGGCTCATGAATCACTACAACGTGTTAATATTTATCCATACTGCATCATGTTCTGTCCTTGATTACTTGCTTTCAAACGAAAACCTTTTATGGTTACAGGGATACTGCTCGCCTAGAGAGATTTAGTAGTCTCATTCCAAGTACATTAGGGACTCTTTTGGGGGCATGTGGCTGTTATTTTCTATGATGTTTCCAGCAAGTAATACCTCTGGGAGTTTCCTTTCACAAGTATACTTGATCTTTTTCCCTACTTAGGCTACATAATGCATACAAAAGAAACAAAATTCTTGGGTTTTCTATTGATGTGTCTCTATTAACTTGATTTTGTTAACTGGATTTTAATCGTCAAGTCATAGTTCTTGTAATATAGAATTATTTTAGTTATTTAGTGAACCTTACTTGAACTAATTCTTTGATAAATTACTGCCTTCGTAGATCGACATTCATTTCGAACACCTCAAAGTGGATTATGGAAGTACGTACAGTGATGTCATTGTTGTTCTTGTAGGGAATAAAACTGATGTTGTTGATAAAGAAACTTTCACTACTCGAGCATCCTCATCTTAAATCCAAAGTATTGCAATCATGGGAAGAGAGCTGAACAATTGAACAAAATGATAGACTCTAATGCACCAATGCCATGGATAGGTCTATACGCTGCTGTAGTATCTCTAACATGGACTATTGTACTTTTGGCTGATACAGTGCACTCTGTTCACCATAGAAAATTATGGTTTCCCTGCAGATATTCTGCTCTCAACGCTGCTTCCTTGACTGTGTTATCTGTGGCAGTGAAGTTGTCGATGGATCTAACAACCCCTATGACAGGTCAGCTTGATCAATCCGCTAAAAGTATTAGCACTGCTTTCTTGTGTGCTTCAACCACTCATTTCATGCCTTCTCTTGGATCCATGTGTGATAGAGATATATTAGTGAACTTGACAGCATTGGGTATCCTTATAGTGACGCTTACCGTAAATGTTATCATCCAAGTATTCACAGACGTGATTGAAGATTATTTCCAAGTGTTGGTTGTCATTATGAGTGTTTATGCGTTCATTATATTGAGTTCTTCTGCTTTAACAGTATCTACAAGTAAAAGACATTTGGAACATAAGTATAACGAATTGCACAAAAGAATTTCAGCAGAGGAACTACAAGGAGACGAAATAATGGACTTCGACAATTTAAAGTTATGTGTGAAGAAGTACTGGGTGATGGCAGAAACAGGTAACCCTCAGTTTGTGATGGCAAGATCTGAGGTCAGCGGTGTTTTATTTATGATCTGCATCATTAGTTATATTTTTGGTGGTTCAGTATTGGTAACAAACAACAAGCAAAAAACTACTGAATACAAATGGTCAGTATATATGGTTTATTTGACCCAACATGTAGGCATTGCTCTTTGTGTTGTCTTGTCTTTGGGAAGATTTTTAGTAGCTTTACAGCACATTGTTCGGAATATTAGAAAATATACCATCTCAAGTATTTCTTTAGAAATAAAGAATTACAGGATCAAGAGATTGGTAGAGTGGAAAAAGAGACTCCTACCGTTACAAGTTCGAGGCCAGAAGCTTAGAAAAATTATTTATCACATCAAAAATCTACTTCTGAACATTTGTATAGGAAGTCAGATAGTGATTGTGATCACAAATAAATTGCTTGTGCCAATCTCAATTTTCGGAACTCTCGCCTTATTGGTGTGTTTATTTCACCGTCTCAGTCTATTTATAATCCTATTGACCATCGTGCTCTTTATTTGTACCTTGAGGATGAGAATCATTAGACACTTAGTGATGTTGAAGAATTTTTTCTTCAGGGAATCTGAGGCCTCATTCAATCCCAATGAATCAGAACACATGCTTGGTTATGAGCAAGATCTTAGAAATTTTGTTTTGCTTCTAGAAAGTGAGACAATACAAGATGGATACCTGATGTTCGTTAATACATCTATTAATTCATCCGTAATGACGGGAGCAAAGCATCAGCCTAGATATCTACTAGAGCTTATGGAGAATTCCACCAGCTTCGAGGGTGTATTAAAATTTGAAAGCGATCAAGTTTCTCCGGTTATTTGCACAGAACCTCTTAATTGCTGGAGTCTATCTGTGGCAACACTAACAAGCATCATGATTGCTCTTCCAAACGTTCAAAGTGAGGAGAGGAATAAGTTGTTAAGAAGTGTTATTGAAGGTTTTAACTATGTCCGCCATATAGAGAAAAGTCTAGATGTTGCTAAAAAATTGGTGAGGAGCACGAGTGCTGCAGATTTTGCGTGGGTTATAGTTGAATTGAAGCACAAGTGGTTATATATGGACCTCCAAAAAATTGCCAGGGTATCAAAATCTTGCAAAGAAACTCTTGAGAATCTAGCAAATAAAAGCGAAGAAATTCTGAAGGAATTAGTGAGTAGAATGAATGGAAATGCGATGGAGAGCTCCATTAACTTGCCTGAAAATATCATAATCGCTAATTCAATGTACAAAATAACCAAAACTTTGCTGTTGGTCTATGAGGAAAGCTATCATTCAGCATCAGATACTCAAGTGTTTGAGAGATTGTCTATTATCCTTGCAGATATATTAGCAGCATGCCTGACAAATTTACCTCATTTTATACTCAAGAAATGCCACAATAGCGTCATAGAACAACGGGAGAAAAGTATACAGGAAGCAACTCGCCTTTTGGGAGAAACTCAAGGCATTCTGAAAGCTCTTCAGAAGCGTGAAATTCCTAATCTATCACCCGAACTGTCAATTTATATTGACGAATGGCGTACTTTACTCAAACACACTAACCATGGTATTTCGGACTCAACTCCTAGCAGTGAGAGTATTATTACTGCTTCAAGTGGTGAGGTGCATTTGGATATACAAGAACTCCGTGCAAGTGCTACAGAAGGTATAAATTTACCCTTGTTCTCTAGTTCCATTCAAATTTTGCCTCGGAATTTATTGTTATTCATGTTCCCATTACAATGACATAAGTTTTTATTTAAGCTTTTATTGAATTTACATTTCACCTACTAAAAATGAATAAAGCAAGTTCTTTTTTATCTCATTATAATTTTATTTTTTAAAAAAAAAAATTGCATGACCACAACGTCAGTATTACCTATTTTATATTTTTAATTGAATTTTGGAGGAAATTCTTTTAAACATAAATAGTACTCTCTTCGTCCCAAAAAGATAGACTTGTTTATATTTTCAAATAGATTTAAAAAATGTGATTATTATAGTTGGAAATATACTTTTTCTTAATATACTCCTACATTAAATATTTATTTAAATAAGAGTATTCATATTTGTTGATAACAAGCCACATTAAATAGGGACATATTAGAAAACTGAGAAATCAATTATACTATCAATAAGGAAAGTAGCCTATAATTTTGGATAGATGAATAAGGAAAGTAAACCTATTTTTATGAAATGGAGGGAATATAAAAAAATGAAGTATGCTTAATTTGGTGTTTTCAGGAGTCTTGGAAACTGATGAAGGCAATGCAAATTCTCATATGAGAGGGAAAGTGGAAGAGTCAGGAGATGGAAAAGAGAACAACCAAGCATAAAACCCTAACATTTCCTCTTTTCGGAAGTTATTCTTTTATGAGCATCTTTTTTGTTTGTTTATTGGAGTTTGCTACACAACAGTTGTGATTTGTGAGTCATTCAGTAACATTGTGTTATTATAAAAACCTAGTGGCACCTAATGTTGGCATTTTATTAGACATTATTATGCATATTTTGTTGATCTATTCAATACATTATTTACTTATTGTTGGGTCGTGATGCCAAACAAGTCTTGGGGCATTGATGACCCATGATTGATCTTCAGGCTTAGGCCTAAATTGGAGACAAACCAAGTGGTCCAACTCACAAGATCAGTCCAAGCTTGTACACCACCCATTTAAAAGTGCTACTTTAAGAACACATTTCACTTGGATTGCCGCTCAGTAGCAACTTCAGTGTATTTAGAGCAATCTAGATATCGAAATCATATATTTATTCGTTAAAATGATGATTGGTCATATAAAAAATTGAAGTTCAAAGTATAGTGGGTGGAGGAAAAACGATGTAGCTTGTTTCAGAGAGGATGAAGCAATGATTAGTTATTAATACTTTTTGTTCTTTACCGCATTTGTTAATTTCGTATTTGTTCTTTGTGTACTTACTAAATTTGTGATCATATTTTGCATTTTGTCCAACAATTAAACATATTTTTCAATTTTTACGTTTTTTAACAAAATAATTTTGCATTTTAAAAACTCATTCTGACAAAATGTGTACTTAAAAAATGGGACTCAAATAGGGACTTAGTTACCTCGAGATAAAAACTCCATTAGCCCGGACTCTTTCCACTTTACCGTAGTATGTGCAAAATCAAGTAATCAACCATGCATGAAAGGGTGAAACTTGGTTTTGTCGGGGGTGATTTTAATGCTCTTTCATCGACCAAGAAAGATTTGGTGTCAAACTGCCAAATCCAGGTGCTATTGATGATTTTTTCAGAAGTTCTAAGGTATTGTAACCTAGAAAATGCAAATTATGAAGGCTTGCAATGTACTTGTGCCAAACGGGCATATGTGGTAACTCCTCACCATCGATCTTTGCTCCATCATTTGTGTTCAACACTTGAATCGGAACACTTTAGACCATTGTCCCCTACTGTACATTATTGATAAACGGATTCGCAACTGCCCATCTACTTTTCCAATCCAGAACATGTGGATTCGAGGTGACCAATTTCAGGATATCGTTGTAAGGAACTAGAAACAACCAATTTCAGGATATCTCAAGTGATGGAATAAACAAATTTGCGTAGAAAAGGAGCTAACTTTTACAATGTGCAATCAGAAGACAAATCTTATGCAGAATACACTATTTACTAGCTTGCTAAGAGATATTCGAGACAGAAAGCCGGAATAAAATGGATTCAAGTGGGGGGATCGAAACACCAAGTAGAAATTCACAATATGCATATCATCAAAAATCAGGTGAAATTGTAGCTCTCAATATAAGTGGTTTAATTGGGAATCAAATTTTAACGGTCGTTAATAAAATGTTATTTTTCATGAAAAATAGTAACTCTCGTTAAAATTTATTAGTGTGATGTTGACACAAATCAGTTTTGTTACATTATTAGGAATAATTTATTAATATGATATTAATGATGATGTAGTTTCAACATATATTATTTGCTATACCCTTTCGTCAATTAAATGATTAAAAATAATCTTTGAGATACTCATGGCAAGGCAGGATTATTGGATACATTTTTCTTGATGGATACATTAATGCGTTATTGGATTTTATTTTTTTTAATGATTGCACAAACGCGTTGAAAATACAAGCAGAAGTTGCATTGAAATAACAAGGAAATTTCCATGACTCGGGCTGAATCCAAAGTGCAGTCGCCGGAAGAGAGATGAATGATGCAACAAAATGATTGACTCTAAAGTACCAATGCCATGGATAGGCGTATACAGTGCTCTACATTTCTAATATGACTAAATAATTAGAAACCCGCTTAGAGATTCCACATGAATAACTATTTGAGTGTTGTGGTTAATCTCCAACGTTAGATAGTGAAATTGGTCCTTCGACTTCAGGTCATTATAGTGTTTTATACGAGGACTTTCATTCTTTGGTGATATTGGATGTTGTTCTGCCAAGGGTAGCTAATACGGCATCGTTCGAATATGTCGAGAATCATGTGAAAGTTGTGAATGATCAATAGATAATTGTCACTCTTAGATAATAAGATATTATGATCTACATTTCGTTCAGTTAAGTTGATAACGAAATTTTTAGTGAGGTGTACTCATAAGTCGAAATGAGATTTTGACTCACATGGACTTAACAGTAGGATGAAAGATATGATCGATAATTTAGATTGACACACATTAATATCTCTTAATTGATCGGATCATATTGATGAAATGACTATGATTTCACGGTGAACTAATAAGTTTGTTTTTGTCATACCAAGCGATATTTTCCATCCCATATATTTTCCTCGACACAATGCTATATGTCAATGTGAATTGAAACGCGGTATTTTAATTTATAGATTTTTTATTAGATCAAAAATAATAATTCAAGTCGTTAGACATCGTGATCAGAAACCTAATGACTCGTACACAAAAGAAGGACTAGAAGAATGAGATTCACCAATTAATTAATCAATCAACAAGTGTTAGACAATTAATTGTCCAATTGAATCCCTATGCAATACTTGTCCTCTTGACTTGTCCACCACTATACAATTGTCCAATTGAAACGTTGCCTAGTTCAATCTGTTTTGCACTAGAAGATGAACTCAAAACTCCCCTAAAAGAACACCCTTCTTTTGGCCCTTATATACCGACTTTTACTAGAAAGAAAATACAAAGTAGTGGCATATGTGCGTACATAAATTAGTAGAATATGACTGGCATACATAGATGCTGAGATTTAATAAGAAATTAAATCTCATAATTCATATTCTCATAACTTATAACTAATGAATTTTCCATGATATTATTCTACATCCATCACAGTAATAATGCCATTGAATTATGGCAAGTAATAACTTTTGAAAACTTTATATTAAGGGTGGTTATATTAACACCACAATTTTTATTTGTTACACCACATTTTGATTGTAGTTAAGCTCCTCAATCTTTGCCTATTGTAACAATTATTTCCTTAACTTTTTTTTGTCGAATTTTTATCTTCAACCATATATTAATTAGTATGTCTCATCTCTGATAATAAGTTTTATCAAAATATTTTGCTTCCATGCTTTAAAATGAGGGAATTTTTTTTTCGCACTATATATATATTTATTATTTTTAAAATAAGATTGAAAAATAAGTTATTTTGCGTCATTTCAACAGACTTTCGGACATAAAATTATTATCAAATGTAAAATGTGTTAACTAATGGAAAATTTTGAGGATATAAATGGCATGAAAAATCATTAGAGAAATAAGTGCTATAATGAGCAAATATTAAGAACCTTAAATGCAATTAAAATGTGGTGTGACTATAATTATGGCAAGTAATAACTTTTGAAAACTTTATATTAAGGGTGGTTATATTAACTCCGCAATTTTTATTTGTTACATCACATTTTGATTGTAGTTAAGCTCGTCAATCTTTGCCCATTGTAATAATTATTTCTTGAACCTTTTTTTTTTTTGTCGAATTCTTTTATTCAACCATCTATTAATTAGTACGTCTCATCTCTGATAATAATTTTTATCAAAATATTTTGCTTCCATGCTTTAAAATGAGGGAACCATAAATTTTTCGCACTTTATATTAATTTATTGTTTTGAAAATATGATTGAAAAATAAGTTATTTTACGCTATTTTAACGGACTTTTAGACATAAAACTGTTATCAAATGTAAAAAGTGTTAACTAATGGAAAAAATTGAGTATATAAATGACATGAAAAATGATTAGGGACATAAATGCTATAATGAGCAAATATTAAGAACTTTAAATACAATTAAAAATTAAAAAAAAATGTGATGTGAATATATTACCCTTGTATTAATAACTAACAAAGTCAACTCCAAATTAATCTGGCTTTTGAAAACTTAATGATATGCTTATCGCTTACAAAATGTTGGGTATAATTAAATCCGGGTTTTAGAAAAGTTAGCGATATGTTTACATATGTTCATATTTGCTTCACCTTTTCACTTTCTAATTTTTTGATTACTACGGTCATTTACATCTCAATTATTCATTGCTATAATATAATTATGAGCATATAAATAAGACAATTGGTGTGTTTTTACTTCGTGGAAATAAAAACAGGTGGAAACTTGAATTCTTTTTCAAGTAGATGATTGCTCAAACATTGAGATCTTGATGTTCATTTCGTAGCATTTGGACATTGAAATCAGATTGCACATTCAGTCAAGTGAAATGCCAGAGCATAATCTTCTTCTTGAAGTCTATACTGCACATCAATTTGAAAATTATTCGTGTAATGTTCAAGTTCAACAAATTAGCTAGGTTTAACAAACAACTGTAAAAGTAAATGTCCAAAATAAAAAGAAAGATAAAGAACACGAGATTTTTTGGCCCAAAGGCAAGAGGTTCAGAACAAAGTTCCTAATTTCCTTTTGAGCTTCCGTCAAATCGGAAGAAATCACTATATTAACAAGGATCAGACTCTGTTCAAAGATTACACCAGACACTCAGACAAATCACCCAAGATTACATCATAGAATATGAAACCCTCACAAATCGAGACAAAAATCCACACAAGGATATAATAAAAGCCCTCTACAAATCACTCAAGATATATATAAGGACTATACAAATATCTATCTAAAAAAAACTTCAAATTTCATAGTGCAGAACAGAGAAAGGTGAGAGAGTGCAGGGAGAGTTCGAAAGAATGAAAGAATGAGAGAACGAACAGACACTCGAACTCAAACCCTAGTATAAAGAGAAGTCTCTAGAAGGTCTCCATCCAATGGCTATTGGGATGACACTTGGCGACATCTCAACCGTCCAACTATAAGTAAAAACAAATGAAGCTAAAACCCAAGTAAGAACACGTTTTTAACCAAACAGAACAGGGGCCACCAAGTAATCCACATTAACAGTCCAGCCTAACAACACAATCCAATAAGCAAGCCAACAGATCAGCCCAATAATACATTTAGGTCCAAATTAGCTCATCATTGTGCCATATATCTCTACATTACAATTTCCTAATTTAATAAGTTTTAGACTATTTAATATTGCCCATTCAAATTAGGAATTGAAAATTAACAAAAGGTGGAAGCAAAACCTCAAAGCTTGATGCCATTAAGTATTTACATAGTCTCCTTCTATTCGAAGAAATGATTCATCGAAATAATGAGTTACTATTGATATAGCGTTCAACATTTGTTGGAATATAAATTAAAATTGCACCTTCTTTATATGTAAAAAATATAGGAGCGTGCTGAATAGTTGAAGGATCGGATTGCACAGACGAAATAGTTAGAGGTCCTAGTTATAGCTTTAGAGTAGCTGGAGGACTAACTTGACTCTTACATATAGTTAAAGGACCAACCATGGCATTCTCAATAGTACAAGGTATGACATGATTTTAGATAGTTCGAGGACCAACTTTCGGTGATTCGAATGGTTGGAGGACCAAATTGAGAGAATCAGAGACTTGGACGACCAAATTGAGGGATTAAGATAGCATGGGACTAACTCGTGTGATTGAGATAGTAAGATGACCAACTTGAACGATTGAGATAGTTGGACGATCAATTTGTAGCATCGCTTTAAATATCAATAGTAGATCACCCTTTGAGCCTAATAGAGGGCTATATGTAATATTACCTACTTTACGGATTACGGGTGAACAACGAGCAAGCTTGATACCACTCATTCGGACCTCAACACTTAGAAGTGCGACTCAGATAGTTGGAGCGAAAAATCGAGGGTTACAAATAGTTGGAGGACCAAATCAAAGAATGAAGATGGTTGGAGGATCAAAGTGGATTCTCGTAGTTGAAGGACCAACTTGATCGATTTAGATAGTTTTATGATCAAATTGCTTGGTTTAGATAGTTGGATGACCAAAATTTGTAGTCTTTATGAATGTTCATGTGTTGTCTTGCTTTAACAGTATTCATGTAAAAGGTATTTGGAACATAAGTATAACGAATTGTACACTAGAATTTCGATGGAGGAATTACGAGGAGATGAAATAATGGACTTCAACAAGTTAAAGTTACGCTTGAAGAAGTACAGGGTGATTGCAGAAACAAGTAACCGTCAGTTTGTGATGACATGATCTGATGCCAATGGTTGTTTATTCATAATCTGCTTCATTAGTTATATTTTGAATAGATCAATATTGTTAATACTCGATTAGCCATAAATTACTTTCGATTATAGTGGTCGATATATGTTGTTTATTGGACTCAGTATGTAGGCATGGCTCTTTGCGTTGTCATGTCTTTGGGAAAATTTTCACTAGCTTTACTTCACACTATATGAAGTATTAGAGAATTTACCCTCTTTGCAATTTCCATAGAAGAATTAAAGAATCAAAAGATTGGTAGAGTGGAAAAAGAGACTCCCACCATTACAAGTTCATGGACAATATCTTAGAAAAAGTATTTACGACATCATTAATCTACTTCTCAACATTTGTATTGGAAGTCAGATAATGATTGTGAATAAATTGTTGGTGCTAATCTCGGTTTTTGGATCTCTCTTCTAATTGGTCATGTGTCCATCGTGCGTTCTCCTACTACTTTTCTTTTGTATCTTGAGAATGAGACTCATTAGATGTTTTGCATGTTGAAGAAACTTTTGTTAAAGGAATCTGAGGCCTTTGTCAATCTTAATGAAACAAAACACATGCTTGGTTACGAGCAATAGCTTAAACATTTCGTTTTACTTCTAGAATGTGAGGCAACGCAAGATGGATACCTGATGTTCATTAGCACTTCTATTAGTTTGGATGGCCAAATTGGAATTTCCAAATAATCGAAGGATGAAATTGATGTTGAAACAAAGATGGATGATCAAATTGGAATTTATAATAATTGAAGGATGGAATTGATATTAAAGGATAGTTGGATGACCGAATTCGAATTTTCTAATAGTCGAATGATGGAGTTGATGTTAAATGATAGTTCTATGGCCAAATTCAAATTTCTAATAGTTGAAAGATGAAATTGATGTTAAAGGAAAGTTCAATGGCCAAATTCGAATTTCCAAATAGTTAAGGAGGTAATTGATGTTAAAACAAAGTTGGATGATCAAATTCGGATTTTCAAATAGTTGAAGGAGATAATTGACGTTAAATAATAGTTCCATGGCCAAATTGGAATTTCTAAAAGTTGAAGGATGAAATTGATGATAAAATATAGTTGGATGACCAAATTAGAATTTCCAAATGATTGAAGAACGAAATTGATGTTAACAAAGTTGGATGATCAAGTTAAAGGACTATTAGGAAATTGGAATTCAAATAATTTGGTTGATTTACATTCAATATTGATAAATGTTAGTTGTTTTGTTTGTAAATTGTTGGGCATTTTGGGGGATGGGCAGGATTGGAGTCGCTGAGAAAGGGGTGTGAGATTATTGGTTGAA
>CAIGRF010106795.1:0-14218 GCA_903798235.1 Fraxinus ornus | reverse complement strand
TTAAGGGTATGTGCTCCTTGTTGTAAGACACCTAAGGATAAGTGCTCCTTTTGTAAGTCACTTAAGGATTGGTACTCCTTGTTGTAAGTTACTATTATAGTGCATTTGGCCTTGTTCGTGACAGAGAGCTTGGTAACGGGACGTAGAACACATTGTGTATCGAACCCTATTAAATTGGTTTGTTATCTTTACGTTATCGCACTTTACTTTACACTATCATTTGGCAACTAAAGTGGTGCGATCTTATATGAAATTGGTGAGAAATGCCAGAAATTTGCTTTGTGGTTTTTGGTGTTTCATTGTTGGCAGCTAACTTGGTGTGATCTGTGAACTTGACTCTCCGCACGGGCTAAGGAAGCTTAGAAGGGATTGCAAAAGGAAAGGGGCCAAATTGATTTCGAGCTCCTATTCCTTGAACGTGTTATGTACAAATTTATCTAAGGGTTCTATTTTTATGTTGTTCGTATGAGCGAAGTATATAGTTGTTAGTGGATTATAGTTGAAAGCAATGTAACTTTTACCATTTTCTTATGCTAATGTTAGTTTGTTGTTGTGTTTCATTATTCCATTTGATAATGTTTTAATGACAATGTAACTTTTACCAGTTTCTTATGGTAATATGAATTACATCAATTGACTCGATTAATCGTTACCAACATAGTCCTAACTTTCAATAAAGCAACAATAAGCACCAATTGAATAGAGTGTCTAACTATCATTCTATAAGTTTCTGTAATGTCATTTACAAATTGCTTTCACAAAGTATTGGGTGGTTGGCTTAAAGAGATACTTCCAAATGTTATATCAATTCAGATCATATGGGTTACTTTTGATGTAACTTTTACCATTCATTCACTTGCAAATTTTAATTTCAAATAGGAATTACATGAAAATAGGTTACCTGCTGTCACGTGCTATAGATAATGTCAAGGAGGAATTACATCAAAATGGCGTCATTGTTATCACTTTTCTATAGATAATGTGAATAAGGAGTTACATCAAACATCAAAATGGATTCACATAAATTCCAATAGCTAGTGTCTAGTACATTTACATCAAAATGGATTTACTGCCATGACTTCCATTAGCTAGTGTCTAGGATATTTACATCAAAATAGATTCACTGCCATAACTTCCAATAGCTAATTACAGGGCATTATCAAAATGGATTCACTGCCATAACTTTCAAAAGCTAGAGTCCAGTATATTTACATCAAAATAGATTCATTTCCATAACTTCCAATAGCTAATTACATCAAACATCAAAATGGCTCCATCCGGTAAATAAGGACAACATCAAAAACTAGGGTCCCCTCCATCCGGCAAATAAGGAGAGTAGAACGGAGAAGCATGACCTACAATTGAAATTATGATTTTGTTAGTCCATATATGAAGCTATCCAATTGTATAATGAATGTGGACCTACCTTGGGAATTGAATCTGACATTCGGCATGCCATTTTGTGGTAATGGGAATGGCATCGGAAGTGAAAGTTGTGAAACTGTGACTTGTAGAGACATGGAATATTGTTGCGGTGTAGATATGAGCTGAGAGTAAAGTTCACCCGCATGCATACCACTACGATTTGATGTTGGTCTGTTTCGTATAACATAAGTCGATCTTCCCTGCACGTCGATCATAATAAATGAGACTTTGTCGATACAGTAAATTTCAAGTATAACTAGTTTTTGGGATCCATGTACCTGTACCTTCTTTGAAGTCGACTCTAATGGGCCTTTTCGTCGGACCTTTTTTGGTGCGCCCTTCCTTCGGGAGGATATCGGATCCATCACATTTTGGCTTGTAGTATTTTGTAACTCATTACACAAAGCGTTAACTGATTATTTTGATGCAAAATTGTATTAATTCCACAAATAGACTTCGTCAACGCTAACTCCTTAGATTGTAGTCCAATCCATTCCATTATGGTACGAGTCTGAACTTCGTCATCTGCAGCAAGGTTTGCCAACACGGCGAAAGCCTGACACATACTATCATATCTCAACTGTCCAAGAGAACTAACCAATCCGTCATAGTTGACTACGACCCTCGAATGTGCTCTATTAACATCTCTTCTCCAACATCGCAAAATGTACCATTTGGGAAGTGATGTTATGTCATTACGGATCAACATGGTGATGGCATGCCTACATATTATTCCTCTAAATTCAAACAAGTCCCCAAACTCCTTAAACGCTTGCCTAGACCGATTGTCTACCCAGAATATATTCCTTAGATGCGAATCGTCATCCAAATCCATGCTAAAGTAAAAACCCGAACACATTGATTGTATTTTTGAAAAGTAAGATTGTATTGCTGCCGCGTCCAAGTCTTAATCGTCTAACTTGTTCAATATAGTTTTGACAATCCTTTTCATTGCAAGTCATATTCTCATAACCACCTACTTCCACCACTGCCGAGTTGTAGGATTTGTGCGACGGAATGCCAGCTAGATCATTCACTTCAAGCTTCCTCTTCACGTGTGCACTCAATTCTCGATTGCAATGGTACATCTAGGACTTGTTTTATGATTGTGCTCTAGGTGGACCGTGTTAATTCTCCAAGAGCCATGAATATCCGAACATGTAGATATCCTAGCTTTACAACCCATCTGAATTGTAGGTTTCGGCTTCAAAGAGCCTCTTTTAGTAGAACTTCGTTTGCCTTCCCGACTACATGTCAACGTCAAATATTTTAAAACTCCGTCTTCATCCTTCTTTGAAGTGCGTTTCCTAACTGGAAAACCAACGACATAGGCGCATCTTTTGTAGAAATCCCACATTTCTTTCTCATCCTTGAACGTCATTCCTATCTCGAGCATAATACTAAAATCTCCTTGTTCAATTACATCTCCCAATTGTTTCATATTGTCTTCCATATTCTCATTGTCTGAGATAAACAAAATATCATTATCCTCATCATCCATGATTTATTCAACTGCGAAAAATATAAGCACTCCATTTCAGTAATACATTAACATTGCACAAATAATTCATTTCAATTAATATGCATGAATTTATTTAGGCATCATTCCTTCTCACGAGCCGAAATTCAATTGCAGAATGAGTCAGGTAAAAATATTAATTCCGAAAATTCACTTCCATTTAACGTGAGGAAGCATGGTCACGGTTTGAGCAAATTTCACTAAATTGTAGAATAAGTCAGGTAAATATATGAATTCCAAAAATTCACTTCCATTTAACGTGAGAAAGCATGGTCACAGTTTGAGCAAATTTATGAAATTTGAACAATGTACTGCACGACATGGCTCATACCTTCTTATGGAATGGTTCGTCGTTTCCTTGTTTTCTGGAAGCTGGGGCACGATGATGGATGAAGCTCGAAGCTATAATGGAGAAGCTGATGGACCTTCACATTCAGACGAAGCTCGAGTGAAGCTGGAGTTGCTGGGCCGGGCAAATGAGGGTCGATTGAAGAAGCTAGAGTTGATGAGATGAACGGACGAGGGTCAATTGAAGCCCGAGTGAAAGAAGATTTTACCTTCACGTGAAAAACATTCCGATGGAAGAGGGAGTCGGAGACGATGGCGGGTAGATTTGGGGGAAATTTTAGGTCTGATTTTATGGGGTAAAGACAAAANGTCCCATCGCATTTTTAAATCCTCTAATGCATTGTCCAAAAGCCATGAATAAATACTTAAAGTAATTCTCGCCCTCTGTCTCAATGAAAAAAGTGGAACAGTGACCAGTTGTCCCCAAATTATGGCAGTTCTTGGCCAATTTAGCATAATTCTCATCGGTCGAGCCATTAAATCCTCCAACGCTTATTCTTTGGCCTTTTAGGCCTTCTGGTAGTTCATTACAACTCAGTACTCTCGTCGGATGTCGTTAATGATGTCCAAAGGTCTGTAGATCATCCATGAGTCCTGATACTTGTGCATTATGTGTCGACCAATAAACCATGATCGATATTCCTTGTGATCGTTTTTATGAATCTCCAATTTGTTGTTAGCCCAAGAATAACTAACCAAGAGTGGGGTGAATTGGTTTTCAAAACATTTTCGACACTTAGTCTCAAAATAATTCAACACACAAGATATAATTGCAAAGTATAATACAACAAGTAAATATGCAAATATAATATCTTAATTCAAGTATGAATATTGCACAAAGTAAATAACAATATAAAGTAAAGTGCAATAATGTAAAGATAACAAATCAATTTAATGGGGTTCGATCCAATGCAATGATCTACGTCCCCGTTACCAAGCTCTCTGTCACGAGCAAGGCCAAATGCACTAAAGTAAATGGTAACTTACAAACAAGGAGTACCGATCCTTTTACAATGTTGAGCTTTCCGGGACCTCAACACGACACACACTACCGAGCTTTACGGGACCTCGATATAACCCACACTATCGACCTTTACGGGACCTCGATATGACCCATACGGTGACTTACAATAAGGCACACCAAACCTTATACAATGTTGATCTTTAAGGGACTACAACCGACCCACAATTTAAATGAATTTTACAATTCAAATCTTCTTTTCTTATCGAATGATAAAATCAAAGTTGAGTACAAGAAGAGAAGATACAAAAACTTCAATAGTTAGCAAATGAATAAGCTCGAGTGTTGATGTTATAAACTTTGATAAAAGATAGATGATGGAATAATTTGTATGTTTATCAAAGTTTTCAATCAATGATCTCTCTTAACAAAATAACACAAGTTAAGTATGAGGAGAGATTTACACTTCAATATAAGTGTTGGCAAAGAAAACTTTTATCAAGAGTTTGAAAATAGATGAGATTGAAAAGTTTCTTTACAACCAGCTTTATTGATTCTATATAGACATGCAAACAGAAATGTACAGACATTAATTGAAAAGCAATTAAATATGATAGTAAGTGTGCACCCCTATGATGCATGTGTATATTTAAAAAAAATCACATGTAGCATAATTAATTTCGACACAATTGACAAATGATTATGCTTATAAAAAATTTTATCTTCTAGCTAATTGACTTCGATTTTAAGAGAAGAATCGTGTTAATAACGTATTATAAACTAAAGAGAGTACAAGAGAATAAAAGAGAAAAATCAATAAATTTGTTTGCTTTATTAAGAACTAAAACCCCATATTTATAGGGAAAATTAAAGCTACCAGACATACAACAGTAATAATGACTATGACTGTAGGGGTCAAAGGCCAATAATTCCAAATTGACTTTTCCTTAAATTCATATTTCCACTTTGGCCTATTTGAGGGTTAAAGATAAAAATGCCCTTAAGTGTATAAAACAATTATAAAATATGATTTTGTTAAAAAGACAATACTACCCTTTTAGTTAACAAATAAAAACCAAATACTTCCTACTTAAAATTCCAAAATCAGCTCCAATACAGATAAAAACTCTCTCATCTTCTTCAATCTGAAAATCTCAAAAATATCGGTAGCTGAAGAAAAATAAATTCTGTCAATTACTTCAAATCGGTAAGTATATTTACGTATGTTTAATTTGATTTTCGTTAAATGTGTATACATTTTTCTCGATAAATTAAGATTCGACACACATAGTAGGCAGAATTTTTTTTTTAGCAGATGTATAATTTTTTTAAGCACAAACGAAAAAAAAAATCGTCTGCATGTTATTTTTCGATTAACCAAGATAACGGCTATTACGAAAAAACAATCGGGAATTCGAAAGTTAATAGTTGACTTTAATAGCCATTAAAGTGGGCTGTTAGCCGAAAATAGCCGACATTTTCGATTGTTAACAGTCGAAAATTTCGACTGTTACAGCTGAAAAGTTTGCTGTTAACAGTCGACTTTTCGATTTTTAACAACCGAAAAGTCATCTATTTTGTTTTTAATAAGTTTTCTTTCCCAATGTATGACGAATTAATAGACTTTGACAAGTTAAAGTCACGCGTGAAGAAGTACTGGTTGATGGCAGAAATAGGTAACCCCCAATTTGTAATGGCACGATCTGAGACCGACGGTGTTTATTCATGTTCTGTGTCATTACTAGTACCTTTTATGGATTGGTATTGCTAACAAACGATGAGCCAAAAATTGCTTCCGATTATAAATTGTCAGTACAATTTGTTTATTGGACTCAATATGTAGGCATGGTTCTTTGCATTGTCATGTCTTTGGGAAGACTTTTAGTATCTTTAATTCAAAGGAAATACGTGTTCATGGCCTTTAAAATCAGCCATATTTCAACTTTGGCCTTTGACCAATAAATAGTACTAAAAAAAGGGAAAAGCCAAAACCACCTTCTAAACAACTAAAAGGCAAAAATACCCCACACTCTGTGTTTGAAGGGACGAAACAGCCAAAAAATGAAAAAATCGTCAACTCCACAGCTAGAAAAAACCGACCACCACACCGACGTTACCGAGACCGGCGCCAACAACCACAAAGACGAAGGTTAGTTTTTTTTTGGCCTTTAGTAGCCGACTTTTTGTGTAGATTGTGTTTGAATTATTTTCACATATATGCGTAGATCAGCTTGAGTGTTAGTGATAGAGGTGAAATTTTGGTGTTTTAATGTGTTAAGAGCTCATTTTTTAGCTTTCAATCGTCGGAACTGGCGATTCAAATAGCCGATCACGCTACCGACCGTTAACAGCCGTTTTTGGGTCGACCCAGGACAGTAACAAACTAAGCCAGCTCTTAAGTTGGCCCAAACTCTTTTTTTAAATTTTATTAATAATTTAATAAATTGAATATTAAATAAATATTTATATAATTAAATATTTTACGTAATTGAATAATATTTATATAATTAAATTAAATTTATAACTTTAAATAAATAATTTTAATTTGATAATTACCAATATTAAATATTATATTTTAACAAATTAGCAAATTGTTATTTTTTCTTTTTAAATTTATTGATAATTTAATAAATCAAATATTAAATATATATTTATATAATTAAATACTTTACGTAATTGAATAATAATTATATAATTAAATATTTTAAGTAATTAAATAAAATTTATACAATTAAATATTTTAATTTATTGAATAATATTTATATAATTAAATAAATAATTTTAATTTGATAAATACCAAAATTAAATATTTTATTTTATCAATTTAGCAAATTCTTATTTTTTTCCTTTTAATATGGACTCTTGCACTTTTGGCTGATGCAGCGATTTCTTTTCACTATAGAAAATTATGGTTCCCCTGAAGATATTCTGCTCTCAATGCTATTTCCTTGATCGTGTTAGCCATCGTGGTGAAGTTGTCAATGGATCTAACTACCTCGATGAAAGGCAGGCCTAATCAAGCCCCTAAAAGTAGTAGCACTGCTTTCTTGTATGTTTCAACCACTCATTTCATGCTTTCTCTAAGACCCATGATGGATAGAGAAATATTAGTGAACTTGACAGCATGGGTATCCTTATAGTGACGCTTACCATAAATGATTTCATCCAAGGATTCACAGACGTGATTGAAGATGATTTCCAAGTGGTGATTGTCTTTATGAACGTTTATGCATTCATTGTATTGAGTTCTTCTGCTTTAACGGTATTTACAAGTAAAAGGTATTTGGAACATAAGTACAACGAATTGAGTACAAGAATTTCGGGATAGGAACTACAAGGAGACGAATTAATGGACTTTGACAAGTTAAAGTCACGCGTGAAGAAGAAATGGGTGATGGCAGAAACAGGTAACCCTCAATTTATGATGGCACGATCTGAGGCCAGCGGTGTTTTATTCACGATCTGTGTCGTTAGTAAGTAATACCTTTTATGGATCGGTATTGCTAATAAACGACGAGCCAAAAACTGCTTCCGATTATAAATGGTCAGTACAATTTGTTTATTGGACTCAATATGTAGCCATGGTTCTTTGCACTGTCATGTCTTTGGGAAGACTTTTAGTAGCTTTAATTCAGAGGAAAAAACCAAAACCATATTTTAAACAACTAAAAGGCAAAAATACCCCTCTTATTTTGAAGGGACGAAACAGCCAAAAGAGGAAAAACTGACAACTCCACGACTAGAAAAAACCGACTGCCACACCGACAGTGCCGACCACCACACCGACAGGTTTGACCACCACCACTGACAAATCGACATTACCGAGACCAGCGCAGACATGCTACCGACTGTTAACAGCCGGTTCAGCCGTTCGGATCGACTGTTAACATCCGATTTCACCAGGAAACCTGTTGTAAACAGAAGGTCGAACCGACTTTTAATAGTCGATCGAGCGATCGGTTGTTAAAAGCTAATTATTTAAAGTCGACACTGGGCCAACTGTCATTCGGACCTGCCCAGGCCAGTAACAAACTGGGCGGTTGTTAAGTCGGCCCAAATACTTATTTTTTCTTTGAATTTTATTAACAATTTAATAAATCGAATATTAAATAAATATTTATATAATTAAATATATTGCATAATTAAATTAAATTTATAACTTTAAATAAATAATTTTAATTTGATAATTACGAATATTAAATATTATATTTTAGCAAATTAGCACATTCTTATGTTTTTCTTTAAAATCTCATTAATAATTTAATAAATCAAAAATTAAATAAATATTTAAATAATTAAATATTTTACTTTATTGAATAATACTTATATAATTAAATAAATAATTTTATTTTGATAATTACCAAAATTAAGGATTTTATTTTGTCAAGTTAGCAAATTATTATTTTTTTTCCTTTTAATATGGACACTTGCACTTTTGGCTGATGCAGCGATCTTTTTCCGCTATAGAAAATTATGGTTCACCTATAGATATTATTCTCTCAATGCTGCTAACTTGACTGCGTTAGTCGTTGCAGTGAAGTTTCCAATGGATCTAACTACCCGATGAAAGGCAGGCCTGATCAAGCCCCTAAAAGTAGTAGCACTACTTTCTTGTGTGTTTCAACCACTCATTTCATGCCTTTTCTGGGATCCATGAGAGATAGAGAAATATTAGTGAACTTGAGAGCATTGGGTATCCTTATAGTGACGCTTACCGTAAATGTTTTCATCCAAGAATTCACAGGCGTGATTGAAGATGATTTCCAAGTGGTGATTGTCTTTATGAATGTTTATGCATTCATTGTATTGAGTTCTTCTGCTTTAACGGTATTTACAAGTAAAAGGTATTTGGAACATAACTACAACGAATTGAGTACAAGAATTTCGGGAGATGAACTACAAGGAGACGAATTAAAAGGCAAAAATATCCCTCACTCTCACTTTGAAGGGATGAAACAGCCAAAAAAGGAAAAAATTGACAACTCCATAGCTAGAAAAAACCGACCACCACACCGACGGTTCCGACCACCACATTGACAAATGGACGTTACTGAGACCGGTGCCGACAACCACAAAGAAAAAGGTTATTTTTTTTAGCCTTTAATAGCCGACTTTGTGCATAGATTGTGTTTGAATTATTTTTACATATATGCTTAGATCAGCTTGATTGTTAGTCATATGGGTGAAAATTTGGTGTTTTAATGTGTTAATAGCTCATTTTTTAGCTTTCCATCGCCGAAAATGGTGATTTTCGACGACGAAATCGGCCGTCAAACAGCCGGTCATGCTACCGACCGACTATTAACAGCCGATTTCATCAGGAAACCTACTATTAACAGAAGGTCGCGATCGGCTGTTAAAAGTTGGTTATTTAAAGTCGACACATTGTCGGCTGTCATTTGGACCGACCCAGGCCAGTAACAAACTTACAGTCGGCCCAAACACTTTTCTTTTTAAATTTTATTAATAATTTAATAAATCGAATATTAAATAAATATTTATATAATTAAATACTTTACGTAATTGAATAATATTTATATAATCAAATATTTTAAGTAATTAAATAAGATTTATATAATAAAATATTTTACGTAATTGAATAAAATTTATATAATTAAATAAATAATCTTAATTTGATAATTACCAATATTAAATATTATATTTTGACAAATTAGCAAATTCTTATTTTTCTTTTAAATCTCATTAATAATTTAATAAATCAAAAATTAAATAAATATTTATATAATTAAATATTTTACGTTATTGAATAATATTTATACAATTAAATATTTTACGTAATTGAATAAATTTTATATAATTAAATATATAATTTTAGTTTGATAATTACAATACTAAATATTATATTTTAACAAATTAGCAAATTCTTATTTTTTTTTTTTAGTTTTAGTAATAATTTAAATTTATTTAATTAAATATTCGTTGTAAACATATCTTTTAGTTTTTCAAATTTAATTAAATAATGTTTACATTCTTTATGTAATTTAATAATTATCAAAATAAATATTCTATTTTAACAAATTACGCTAAAATGAATGTAAATATTGTTCATTTAATAGCAATACCATTACATACTCGGCTAATGTCATCCACGGAAATTTGACTCGTACAAGTTTGGTGAGTATGACCGACTGCTCTACATCTGTCGCACTGACGCGGTAGAGGAAACTCTCCAGTTGAGGGTATTTTAGTAGTTCGTGGACGCCCAGGGCCACGAGGTTCAACTACCGGTGGCGACAAACTATTAAGTGAGAGAATATGGTCAAGAACTTTCCAATCAGATTCGTTCAGTAGGGAAAATATAGTCTCAGCATACGCAGCTCTCCAATAATCAGTTGTGTAATAAGGAAAGCATAATGTTCTCACTCTAAAGCCTTTGTTCATAGCTACCGCGACTGCATGCTCGTATGGGAAACTCTCCAACTGAAACTCAGTACAAGTGCATGTGTTGTCGGCCAAGTCCACCATGTATGCCACATGACGTGTACATTGTACGGAGAATCGCGACTCGTCGAGCGGTTCCACAATCAACTTCCTCGCAGCCTCTGCAGCCTTGAATAGTATATCCTCTTAAGATGGGGCTAGCCAGGTCGAGCAATTCTATGATTCCGAACATCGATCGTGAAATCACTGCTACAGCTTGGTACAGATGTTCTAAATCATTGCGAGAATTGGCAACTCTCGATTCTTCTTGAACAATGCATTCAGAGACTCCACGTTGTTCGACGTCCTGGAAAATGTGATCTCGCCCAATGTTCTATCCCCATTTTTGTAAGATAATCTCATGCCAGGAACGACTTACTTCCTATCTCGCCCATAAACTTTTAAAATTATGGGTCCCATCGCATTTTTAAATCCTCTAATGCATTGTCCAAAAGCCATGAATAAATACTTAAAGTAATTCTCGCCCTCTGTCTCAATGAAAAAAGTGGAACAGTGACCAGTTGTCCCCAAATTATGGCAGTTCTTGGCCAATTTAGCATAATTCTCATCGGTCGAGCCATTAAATCCTCCAACGCTTATTCTTTGGCCTTTTAGGCCTTCTGGTAGTTCATTACAACTCAGTACTCTCGTCGGATGTCGTTAATGATGTCCAAAGGTCTGTAGATCATCCATGAGTCCTGATACTTGTGCATTATGTGTCGACCAATAAACCATGATCGATATTCCTTGTGATCGTTTTTATGAATCTCCAATTTGTTGTTAGCCCAAGAATAACTAACCAAGAGTGGGGTGAATTGGTTTTCAAAACATTTTCGACACTTAGTCTCAAAATAATTCAACACACAAGATATAATTGCAAAGTATAATACAACAAGTAAATATGCAAATATAATATCTTAATTCAAGTATGAATATTGCACAAAGTAAATAACAATATAAAGTAAAGTGCAATAATGTAAAGATAACAAATCAATTTAATGGGGTTCGATCCAATGCAATGATCTACGTCCCCGTTACCAAGCTCTCTGTCACGAGCAAGGCCAAATGCACTAAAGTAAATGGTAACTTACAAACAAGGAGTACCGATCCTTTTACAATGTTGAGCTTTCCGGGACCTCAACACGACACACACTACCGAGCTTTACGGGACCTCGATATAACCCACACTATCGACCTTTACGGGACCTCGATATGACCCATACGGTGACTTACAATAAGGCACACCAAACCTTATACAATGTTGATCTTTAAGGGACTACAACCGACCCACAATTTAAATGAATTTTACAATTCAAATCTTCTTTTCTTATCGAATGATAAAATCAAAGTTGAGTACAAGAAGAGAAGATACAAAAACTTCAATAGTTAGCAAATGAATAAGCTCGAGTGTTGATGTTATAAACTTTGATAAAAGATAGATGATGGAATAATTTGTATGTTTATCAAAGTTTTCAATCAATGATCTCTCTTAACAAAATAACACAAGTTAAGTATGAGGAGAGATTTACACTTCAATATAAGTGTTGGCAAAGAAAACTTTTATCAAGAGTTTGAAAATAGATGAGATTGAAAAGTTTCTTTACAACCAGCTTTATTGATTCTATATAGACATGCAAACAGAAATGTACAGACATTAATTGAAAAGCAATTAAATATGATAGTAAGTGTGCACCCCTATGATGCATGTGTATATTTAAAAAAAATCACATGTAGCATAATTAATTTCGACACAATTGACAAATGATTATGCTTATAAAAAATTTTATCTTCTAGCTAATTGACTTCGATTTTAAGAGAAGAATCGTGTTAATAACGTATTATAAACTAAAGAGAGTACAAGAGAATAAAAGAGAAAAATCAATAAATTTGTTTGCTTTATTAAGAACTAAAACCCCATATTTATAGGGAAAATTAAAGCTACCAGACATACAACAGTAATAATGACTATGACTGTAGGGGTCAAAGGCCAATAATTCCAAATTGACTTTTCCTTAAATTCATATTTCCACTTTGGCCTATTTGAGGGTTAAAGATAAAAATGCCCTTAAGTGTATAAAACAATTATAAAATATGATTTTGTTAAAAAGACAATACTACCCTTTTAGTTAACAAATAAAAACCAAATACTTCCTACTTAAAATTCCAAAATCAGCTCCAATACAGATAAAAACTCTCTCATCTTCTTCAATCTGAAAATCTCAAAAATATCGGTAGCTGAAGAAAAATAAATTCTGTCAATTACTTCAAATCGGTAAGTATATTTACGTATGTTTAATTTGATTTTCGTTAAATGTGTATACATTTTTCTCGATAAATTAAGATTCGACACACATAGTAGGCAGAATTTTTTTTTTAGCAGATGTATAATTTTTTTAAGCACAAACGAAAAAAAAAAATCGTCTGCATGTTATTTTTCGATTAACCAAGATAACGGCTATTACGAAAAAACAATCGGGAATTCGAAAGTTAATAGTTGACTTTAATAGCCATTAAAGTGGGCTGTTAGCCGAAAATAGCCGACATTTTCGATTGTTAACAGTCGAAAATTTCGACTGTTACAGCTGAAAAGTTTGCTGTTAACAGTCGACTTTTCGATTTTTAACAACCGAAAAGTCATCTATTTTGTTTTTAATAAGTTTTCTTTCCCAATGTATGACGAATTAATAGACTTTGACAAGTTAAAGTCACGCGTGAAGAAGTACTGGTTGATGGCAGAAATAGGTAACCCCCAATTTGTAATGGCACGATCTGAGACCGACGGTGTTTATTCATGTTCTGTGTCATTACTAGTACCTTTTATGGATTGGTATTGCTAACAAACGATGAGCCAAAAATTGCTTCCGATTATAAATTGTCAGTACAATTTGTTTATTGGACTCAATATGTAGGCATGGTTCTTTGCATTGTCATGTCTTTGGGAAGACTTTTAGTATCTTTAATTCAAAGGAAATACGTGTTCATGGCCTTTAAAATCAGCCATATTTCAACTTTGGCCTTTGACCAATAAATAGTACTAAAAAAAGGGAAAAGCCAAAACCACCTTCTAAACAACTAAAAGGCAAAAATACCCCACACTCTGTGTTTGAAGGGACGAAACAGCCAAAAAATGAAAAAATCGTCAACTCCACAGCTAGAAAAAACCGACCACCACACCGACGTTACCGAGACCGGCGCCAACAACCACAAAGACGAAGGTTAGTTTTTTTTTGGCCTTTAGTAGCCGACTTTTTGTGTAGATTGTGTTTGAATTATTTTCACATATATGCGTAGATCAGCTTGAGTGTTAGTGATAGAGGTGAAATTTTGGTGTTTTAATGTGTTAAGAGCTCATTTTTTAGCTTTCAATCGTCGGAACTGGCGATTCAAATAGCCGATCACGCTACCGACCGTTAACAGCCGTTTTTGGGTCGACCCAGGACAGTAACAAACTAAGCCAGCTCTTAAGTTGGCCCAAACTCTTTTTTTAAATTTTATTAATAATTTAATAAATTGAATATTAAATA
>CAIGRF010106722.1:36180-47814 GCA_903798235.1 Fraxinus ornus | reverse complement strand
TTGTTTTAGGACTTCTTATTTGATACCATAACTTTTGGGGTTAAATTCTATGTTTATGATTCTTGGTGACTTAATTGAAGTTTTCTATATTCTTATAATGGCTTTGATTGCAAATTCTATGTATGATGGTATTTTAGGGAATTATTTTTCTGTAAACTTTCTGTAAGTGAATAGTTCTGGCAAAGCAGAATTATTCAATGATCAATTATGCCCATAAAACCAACAAATCATGAAAAAAATAACACACTCTTTTCATATTAGACTCAAGAACTCACATATGCAGTTTGTTTCCAAGAATTTCAAGACAAATCAGATTTCACCAGACAAACATTCGGTGTTCGTTAGGTGTGACTAGCAACATAAGATTCTGTTTGAATATCGCCATAGGGTTTCCATTTTTCACCCTTGGAGATAATAATTGCTATTTTCTACTATTCGGCCTAAGAAAATGATTTTTACTTCATTTCTTGAAGCAAGAATCATCACCAATTATGTCCACCGGACCCTCAAATAAATGCTCCGATGTCACTTTTAGGTTTTATAGGGTTTCTATTTGCACATCAATCAAACCAAAACCAAAATCAAAATCACAACAAAACTAACAACATTTAAAATGTACATCAACAAAACACAAAAAACACCAAGGATTTCTACTATAAAGGTACACAACCCCTCCACCTTACCTTCGGCTACTTCCCGTTGAAGTTCAAGTTAACGTGGATTATGATTTCAATACACTAGAATGAATCAATATCTATTTACGGTCCGTTTAATGTCATTTACAAATTCAACCCTACACTCAGTAGCACACAAATTACATATTTTCCTAATCAAAAGCCTAATCTTTTACAATATGATTCTACAATATTGGTTTTTACAAAATTTTGATTTCTTCATAAATAAAAAAATAATAACATTTTTTCTTAAATATTTAGATAGCTATATAAATAGGGGTACTTTTTTCTGGAACATCAACCCAAATTTCTTCTGAAATATAGATGAGTAGCATAAAGTTTCTTTTAGAGCATTAAAATAATATTATTCTTTTATTTTGAAAAGCAAAGAATGCTCACTTTTGCTAACTCAGCTTACTAGACTTTAATGCATTTTTATTTTCTTCGAATGGATTATAAGAGCGTGTTCGGTAGAGATTAAAATTGAAAAATTAATCGTTATTATTGACTTTTATTAGACGAATGGACCCAATAAGGACTATATTTTCAATTTTAGCTCATGTTTAGTACACGTTAAAATTTTCATTCTCATTCTTCTATTCATTTTCAACTACACATTTTTCAATAAAATAATATTTTTCATCACATCAATAACTTTTCCTTCTTTTTCAACCACACATTTTTCATCAATCTACTATTTCAAAATGCATTCTTCCAAAATAATGTGGCTCAAACACACCCNATTTTCACTCTTTTACTCATTTTCAACCACACATTCTTTAATAAAATAATACTTTTCATCACATCAATAATTTTTCCTTCTTTTTCAACCACACATTCTCCATCAATCTACTATTTCAAAATGCATTCTTCCAAAATAATGTGGCTCAAACACACCCTTAATTGGATTTTAAACCGTACAGAACACGCCCTAAGAATTATTTTCGCTGACTTTCTTGACTGTAATTCGTATTGGTGATGTATGACAGAGTTGTGAGAAAAATATAAGAAAAAGATAATAGAGAAAACAATTAGAAAAATTAAAATTTATTATAACAATAACATATGTGGAGAGTTACAAATACGGATTTTGCCACTCTTTTGTCATAAAAATGTAACAAATGCAATGACATAATCTGATACGGTAACAAATGATTTGATGAAAAGTTGAATGTATTTAAAATATTTCAATGATGTAATGTCACATTATTATATCAAGAATTATGACACTATAGCATGATTGTACAAATATTATATTCGACTAAAAAATTATTTGATATTTTTTATTATTATTTTACAACATTTCCCATTTTGTATCAAATTCCAATTTTAACCCCCATACAATTTTGACAAAACGCCAAATCGGTCTCCATAAAAACTCCCAACATTTCTACACACAAACATTTCTCCGTTCAGACTTTTCGCAGCCTGCTCGTAAACTCCCCGACAATTTGACGTTACCAAATGTTCCCGCCAAAACCCCAAGGAACCATTCACATGCCACCATGTGGCGTTGACGCAACTTCCCGGAATGTGATCGTGGCGGTGAAAGCAGAGAAGGTGATCTCCAATACTGCATTGTCTTGGGCCATTACACACGTGGCCCGGCCAGGCGACTGCATTCTTCTCCTCGCCGTGTTCTCCGAGAAGATGACCGGTAAACTCGCCTTATCCCTGGAAGAATTCTTTTTATATGTCACTTGTATAATTTTCAATTTTTTTAGTGTAATTTGTTTTTAATTCGCCAGTTAATGTTCTGCTGTAAGTACTAATTTGCTAAGTAGGAATTTCATGCTCGTAGTACTATACTGAAATTCTGAAAGATCTTGAGTAAGTTTTTACGAATATGGTGTGTGTGTTTGTGTTAACGTTAATCAGAATTATTGTTTAAACGGTAATTTGACGCCGTCTTTTCACTTTCAGCTGGGAGGAGATTTTGGGGGTTTCCAAGGTTGAAAGGGGACTGTCGGAGTGCTGACCGGAATAATCTACCGGATAGGATCGGACAGATCTTAGAGTCTTGTTCTCAGATGGTTCTCCAATTTCACGGTCAAATTCAGGTAGAAAAAATTAACCTTTTGCATTTGTATTTGACTTTTTCTATAGCATCGATAACTTTTTGTGCTATATTTGGTGATTTGGCATTCATAAAAGTCAATAGTTCACTGCTTTAATTTGGGATTTTAAAGGCAATAAAATAAAGCAGTTAACTTTGGCTTTGGGTAATGTGACACGAATTTTTATGAATTGAAGCAAATTACTGTATATTAAAATGAGATCTCATTGATTGTACTTTCTGGAAAGTGAATTATATTATGGGGGAATGGAAGATTCTAATCATGTTAAGGTATTAATTTAATTATAAGTTTTAAATAATAAGGTTATTAGAGGGTTGCATGTGCCTTGGAATTGATAAGGATTGGCATTGCATTATTAGTGACTGATTTGAATCATCTACAGTCTTTTAGTGTGTATAATTAGCTTAAATGATTGAGCATCAATAATGCTTTTGAAGAATAACATACTTCAGTGGAACATTGATGTTAGAGTTTTAAAGGTGAGGAGAGACGGAAAGTGGAAGCTAATTTCTAAAGATAGCTGAAGAAAGGATTCTTCTTAGATCTGAGGATCACTTGTTTACATTGGGGGATTGTTGCTATCGTGAATTGAATTTAATGCACTTCGTAATCTACAGAAGAAAGGGACTAATTTGATGCTAGAATATTGATAAAGTAAAGACGAGTGAGCTTCTTGGTTTTCATTGTCTAAAGTATTTGGGAACAGTGGTGATGTAGGAGTCAATTAATCAAACACAATTCAACTCCTAGGAAAAGATCTACGGCGAGATTTCTTCACAAAACTGACAATAAACGGAACAACTTTAGAGAGAGAATTCTCAGATTTTGTATATTCAATGTGTAAACGTATCAAATAAAAGAAATTGCAGTCCAATTTTGGCAACAGCCAAAACAATGCAAAGACGACATATTGTCAGTTTAACAAACTGAAGTGCCAAATAACAAATGGACAGAAGCACATTTTGTAACCTAAACATAGAAGAAACATGCCCTGACGAAGAATGAAAATAAAGCAACTGTATTTTAAAAGCCGTAGCACCCCTCCCTGTCTTGATCCAGGGAACCCTTTATCACCTTGTGAACCCTCCTTCATCAAGTGGAAACTACTGTGTATAGTTTGTGGAGTTGCTATGAGGAAATGGAGCTAAAATGATTTTTGCGAAGTTATCTGGCAGGCAGAGTCCCATACTCGCCCACAACATGAAGGAAACCCATTGTGGCTAACAGTCATTATTGTTGTTTTGTGGTCATATTTCTTTTTTCGTTCCATCTATCTCATACATTAGAGTTCAACAGTTATTAAGTTAACCCCTTTACATATTTCATTCGGACAAAAATCGAGGCGTGAATGTCATGATATGGTGATTTGTAATTATAGTTAGTGATGAATGTAACTTTTTCTCTTCTTTCTTTTTTGTGAAGGAGCAATTGTTTAACTATTGAATTCAACCAACAGTTAGCATAGCAAACCAGGTGTGATGAACCAAGAAAAATTGGGTTACTCTACACTAGCTTTCTAAGACTGGTTGTTGGTTGTAGGTTGGAGTGCAAATCAAGGTTGTCTCAGCTCAATCTGCAGGTTCAGTGGCAGCTGAAGCAAAGAGGAATGTAGCTAACTGGGTCATATTGGACAAGTAAATAAACGTAAATATGTTATTTCTTTCCTCTGATACATTGCATCGTAAGAAAAAAAAAATTCCACAAAGATTGATTTAATCAACAGTTTTTTCTTTTATTAACTTTTTCCTTGAATTTTGCTTAGATTTAACATTTTGTATATACATTTAATTATCACTTCAATAGTGAAGATGATTAGCTCTTCAAAGATAGATCAGGGGTTCAGTTATAAAAAATTTTAAACTTTTGAAATTGACATGTTTGACAGTCTGCTAACGAATCACTTTATTGAGCATGGAGCAAATGAGCAACCTGTATATGGTAGCGAATACACTCAAGGGCCATTTAAATTATTTTGAATGGAAAACCTTTCTAAGCCATTGAACGGGCAGTCTTTAGTTTTACAATTAAAGGAAACACTAAGACAAGAATAATCACAATTCAATCTAGTTCTGGTAATTCGAATTCATAGGGCACTTGAAAGTTTAATATTCTTATGCTTCATGCTAAAAGTGGATCAAGTCAGTATTAATTTTGCTCCCCCTTTCCCTGATCTTTTACATGATTCAGTCATGCTTTGTCTGCCATGAAGTGCTAATTTTGTATGCATTTGTTCGTCCTAAGGTTTTTTTTAGCTGGAGTGAGTAATGAAAATACTGTTGATTTTACCTATAGAGATTGCAGAAGAATTTTAAGCCTTTCGCCATCATTTCATCATGTTGATTCACTCATTCTTATTTTTTTTTTTTGGCAAGCAACATTTTCACTTCTCTGTTGAATCTTACTTTGGTATATTTGCCCGAATACTAATAGATCAATTAAGATGCAGTATTTCAATACTACTTTCTTCTTATTATTGTTCTCATAAGACAGGAAACTGAAGCGAGAGCTCAAGAATTGCATGGTTGAGCTGCGGTGCAACATTGTAATCATGAAGGGTTCCCGGCCAAAAATTCTTCGACTCAATCTGTCATGCTCAAATGATCTTGAAACGCCATTTTATTCTGCTGCTTCTTCTCCTCTTTTAGATAGGGAGAAGTTACAGAACCAGAGGATGAAGCATTCTACTCCTGTTAGCAGTCCAGAGGATCCAAGTACTTGCACAAAAACCTCAAGCACCAATGCGTTAATAAATCCAGACACAGGGGCTTCTATATTTGTTGTGTATGAACAAAATCCTCTTTATGAAGGACTAAACAAAGGCAAATCCCCACCTGGTAAACAAAATAGGTTGGATCATTTAAGGGATCATTTAAGGGAAAGTATTAAATCTTTTACGACAATCCCAAGTTCACGAACCCAAAGAGATAAAAGAATCTTTTGGATCCCTCAAAACCACATTGTCGCTGAGAATTCCCTGGAAAGTGAAAACTGCAAAGATATATCCAATACTGCATCTTCCACCGTCAGGACTGAAATGGATAATTTTGTACAATTTAATCAAGATATAATAGGAGGAACTAAGCTAAATCAAAACCTTGACAGTTATTATGAATTCAACTATGGAATCCGGGATGCTGTAGCTTTAGGAAGAACTTCCTCAACTCCTCCTCCTTTGTGTTCACTATGTCAATATAAGGCTCCAGCATTTGGAAAACCTCCGAGACAATTTCATTATAGAGAGCTAGAGGAAGCTACAGATGATTTTTCAGATAAAAATTTTCTTGCTGAAAGTGGGTTTAGTTTGGTTCACAGAGGGGTTTTGAGGAATGGGTTGATCATTGCAGTGAAGCAATTAAAGTTAGCTGGGTCTCAAAAAGAAGATGATTTCTGCACACAAGTCCGAGTATTGAGCTGTGCGCAGCACAGAAATGTTGTGTTGCTCCTAGGTTTTTGCATTGAAGGGCAGATGAGATTACTGGTGTATGAGTACATATGCAATGGCTCCTTGGACTTTCATTTACATGGTATCTTCTGCTCTGAGTTTCGGCTACTGATTATGGCTCCTCAAAATTTATTTTGGTTTTATGTATTCATTTGCAGGAGAGAAAAGAATGACACTGGATTGGAAATCTCGTTTAAAGATAGCTATTGGGACTGCAAGAGGCTTACGATATCTTCATGAAGATTGCCGAGTGGGATGTATGATTCACCAAGATATGCGTCCGAACAACATCCTCTTAACGCATGATTTCGAACCTCTGGTATAAGTCTTGATGTTTTGGAGGCATGTAGTTCTCAAGCTGAATATGTTAGGATGTGGTGTTTAAAGTCTTTTACATTTTACGAAATTACTAACTGGTGTCCATCTGAGTAAACAAACAATTTCCACAAAAATTATCAGTCAATAGCAATAGAGAGAAAGCTACTCCTTGGAATTCAAGTAGAGACTTCGGTTAATCTTGACCGTTAAGAAACCATTCTTTGATTTGTCCCTTTGAACTTTACTTCTTTAGTCTGTTGTCCATTCAATTTAGGTTGCTGATTTTGGACTTGCAAGGCTGCAATGTGAGTGGGACTTTTGCAACAGTGATCAAATTGTTAAAACTTCAGGGTAAACATCAAATTTGAATTTTTGATGAGACGCTGTTGGTTATTTATGTGTTCAGTCTATAGTACTCCACTGAGTTCAACCTAAAAGACTAGCAATTTCTAGTTATTTGTTAACTTTTGGGTTAAGTTTTCTCTGTTTCTACTTATCCAGGTATCTTGCACCAGAATACTTCAGTGGTGGAAATATGACAGAGAAAGTCGACGTATATGCTTTTGGTTTGGTATTATTAGAGCTAATCACTGGTGAAAGAGCTAGTGACTTGCTGTATTGTATCGACCGTCAACTTTTGGCCAATAATTTCCAGCCTTCAGCTGCCATTGAATCAATTCAAACAATTCACATGTTGGCTTACAAGCATCAATTGCTGGACTCCTGCTTGGCCTCTTTCCAAATACAAAGCTTGCCCTATGAGATTCAGGCAATGGGTTATGCTGCCTCATTGTGTCTACAGCAGAATCCCGAGTTGAGACCACCCATGTCAAAGGTTTTATACTCATCTCAGAATGCATTTCTTTTCATCTTAGGTGCAATATTATTTTCATTTTTCTCCTTGGAAATTGTAATCTATTTTTAAGGGGACACAACTAATGCTTTCTCTCCGTTAATAGGTACTGAGAATACTAGAAGGAGGAAGTTCAGTTAGTGCTCTTGCTTTGGACTTGAATTCAGTTGGTAGTAGGAGTGGTCACATGGAGGGACTGAATTCAAGAAGACAACTTGAATCCAATATGAGGCACTCCCGCAGGTTGTCTTATTGAACAAACTATTGAGTCCTTGTCCATCTTCCTTGGATGAGTTGCTTATGTCCAATTTGTTTAGAACGTAGACTTGAAGATTCTTAATTTTGTCTGTCACATCATAACAAGGTTCAAATAAATGGGATTAACGGTAACTGACCATAGCGGAAAGCAATGTTGATTCTTGCAAATCAGACTGATTGGCAGATATTGTAAAATTTTATAAAAATATTTTTCAAAATTTAAATTTTACTTCACCTTTTGCATAATGATTACAAAGCACTATTTACTAAAGCACATTATAAATAGTTGAATACATAAAAATATCCTTAAAATAATGAATCGCGTTCTTTAATTATTGATATTTTATTTTATTTGATTTTTTTATTTTTTTTTTGCAAGATTTACAAAATTTATTATCTTATTTTCTTAAACTTTTAACATTAATTTTTGTAATTTAGTAAAATAATAAAAATATAGAAAATACTTCATTTGACACTTTCAAAATTTTAAAAACAAACAAAATTTTTTAATTGATAGAAATTAATAGTTTTTGTTCAATGAATAAAAATTGAAAACAATGTAGACTCCGACTTGTCCAATTTTTATACACTGCATGCATAATTTTATTGAAATCCGTTGTTGCGCGTGGAAAAGTTATTCCTGTGATTGAAAATATTATTTTACTGAAGAATGTATGGTTGAAAATGAGTAGAAGAATGAGAATGTGACTCAAACAGTGCTTAATCTAGGATGTGGTGTACGGTGCATTATTTTCAACTAAGGGTATTTTAGTCTCTTTAACTATTTATAATGGAAATTTTGTAGATTTTTTTTGTCCGCAAATGTTTCTGTAATGTCGAGTAAATATAATCCTATTCTATTAACATCAATAACGTTATTAGCGGTCATCAGTTATCATCCATACATGAATACACCATTTATAAAAACAAATCAGAAACTTTTTACTTTTACAAAAGTTTCATCACCATACACACCAGGGTCAACCATTTCAAATCAAAATAATACATTATTTAATTTTGATTTGATCAGTACTTCGCTGATAGTATTGATTCCCAGTTAATATCTCCTCGATTATGTTGCACCATAGTCACCTGCTGTGTATAGGGTGCCATTTCTGAAATGCTCCACACCTTGACAGATTTATCGAGACTCCCACTATACACCATCCAGTTCTGATCGCCGCCTGAGGATTCTTTATCCTTCTCCAGTGTGAGACACTTGACAGGTCCGGTGTGCCCACTCAACACTGACAGGAAAGTGTGAACCGCGGCCACCCTCCTCCAGACGCATATGGTTTTATCAGCTGAGCCACTGACCACTAGATTCCCGGCCGTGGCGAGACATAACACCGCCAGTTTGTGACCGTTGAGTACTCCTCCGTGTGACAACTGCTTCTCGCGTTCCCAGAAATTCACTAGTCCATCTGATGAGCCACTGTAGACAACCAAACCAGACTTGTTCACCGCCAATGCTGTGATGGCACATTCCTGACTCAAGAGTGTGTGCACCAAAACATGCCTAATATATTTACCATTTTGTTCTCTTTTCCATACCTTCACCGTCCCGTCAGCTGATCCAGTATAGACCACGCCGTCAAGGGTGGCAACCACCGAGTTGACAGCATCGTCATGGGCCTTGACAGATTCAACACACTTAGAGTTGTTAACCCTCCAGACCTTAAACGTCCTGTCCCATGAACCAGAATACAGAAACTCTTGCTCTGGATTTATGCTCATACAAGAAATTGCATCAGCGTGCTTTATCCATAGCGTGGTCCTTTTTCGCTTGACTTCCACATAATTTCTTGGCCTAATGGAGGCTTTTAAAATGTCAAAGAACATGGGCAAAGTCCCTACACGTTTGTGATTGCTGGGATTTTTGGAACTAACCTTCCATACTCGAATTTTTCCATCTTGATGGCCAGTGAAAATCTTGTCCCCCGATATAATAATTGCCTTGACAAAGCCACTGTTAGATTTGAACGCAGCGAATTCTTTCATGTTCTTCCACACACGAATGTTTTTACTGTCTGAGCCAGTGTATAGAATTTCATTCTTGACAGATAATGAATATATATGGCCCTCTTTGCGAACAAGCGAGCCGATTAAGCCATTTTGAGGTAAGTTTGTAGTCAGTACTGTTTCATTGAAATTTGACCAGGGAGATTTCATGAAGGGCGAAGTTGGGTTCCATGGGGACATCATTGTCGGGGAGGAATCCTCGCTATGGCAGCAGGGGTCAGAGGCAGAGAAGGCGAAATCCTCGTCAGTGGTGGTGAACACATTATGAACCATGTTGTCGCTTCTGAAAAAGTTGTTGATCCTTTTCTTTCTTCTACCAGCAATCCAATTATACAGTCAGAATATGAGAGAAGGAGAGAAATTTTGTTGGGAATGTATGAGGACTAATTCGAGAGAAGAGAGTTTATATAGAAGAGAAGCAGTCCAAATCAGTGGCGGAGGGAGGTGGAGTCCACTGAGATTTGAGAAAAAAATAAATAAATAAATAAATAAATATATATATATATATATATTTCTTTTTTAATATTGTTACATCGTGTTTGAAGAAAAATAAAAATTTGTAGTTAAACTAGGTCCTGTGTACTGGCTCCGCCACATATCCATAAAATTAAAATCCCATTTCAAGGTCAAAAAGAAAATGTTCTAAGGAATTGGAGGGGGGATTCCATTTTTTGTTTTAGGACACAAAGAAACTCATATTCAATTATGCAATTCATGTTTGCTATTAATTGAATAATTTAATTATATTTTGTTCATGTCATGCATAATTTAATTTAGAGGCCAAATTATAGTTCTTGCATGGTACGATGAAGACATTCAATGAATTCATAGTAGTGTTCGAGTCCTATTTACCATACTAGGTTAAAAGAAAAAGTATCCTAAGCATCAGTGGTATGAGACATGACACATCAATTAATTGGTGACACATCATGTACTTATTCATTAATTAATCACTATGTCATGTCACCGATGCTTTCGACTTAACGTGTTGGTCTTTCGTAAATATTCAAATAGCAAAAATATTATTTTTCGGCTTATAATACCTTTATTGGATGCGGGTTACTATTAATAATATCAATTTTTTTAAAATTGTGTAGGATCCACCTTTGGGTTAAGAAAAGTACATAAGAATATTCATTTGGAGAATTTTCTCTTAAGATTAAGTGATTATTTATAAATTTATCACAATAGACAAATCCAAGGACTATTTGAGAAATGAAATATAGGCCAGTCTTATGGTCCACTAATTGCATCCTCACAAGGTCAGTGGTTGATAACAACAATGTTATAACTGACAAAAAATAGAACTGATCCAAGGTTTTGGTCCGCCTACTATAAAACAACTCACATTTAAGTGGTTGCTTCAATAATATCTTAAACGTTACCAACTCTATTCCCTAGTAGCTAGGCAAATAATAGAAACCTATAATTCGTACTTTTACAAAAACACGTATTTTTCATCGAGCTCTGTCTCTAAACCATAATCGAGGGAAAGAATAGGAGACAAGTATTGAGTAGATAACGCCAATATCCTAACAAATGCGACGTGGAGTAGTTAATGCTCAATTTCATAGACGAGTGCATTCTAACGTAGATGGCTTGTAGTCGAAGAAAAATGGAACATATTTTTGTTATTTTCAATGTACAAGTCATGTAAAACAATTTAGCTAGGAAAAATACAATAGTGGTCTACAAATTTTTGCCCATTTCTTAATAAAAACCCACGCAACGGCCCAATATGGTTTTCTCAACGATTTTTTGCTAAGTATAGAAATAAGTCTTAACAGTATTGTTAACTGTCCCAAGATAAATCGACAAGTAGAAAACTGATTTGGCACACGGTTCGAGGTAGCTTAAACATCTGCCACGTAAAGAAATTCCACCGGCCAATTTTTGGTCTCTTTATGATGGCTAAAAAGAGCTTGCTATGGGTACCCGGGCGTTTACACGCCCGGTTACCCGGCCCCATTGCCCCCCTCACAATAGGGG
>CAIGRF010106722.1:15820-33705 GCA_903798235.1 Fraxinus ornus | reverse complement strand
TGCACCAAACAGGGGATCTAAAAACATAAATAATTGTAGTTTTATCCACAAAGTTTATTGTCTCAATCCTTTTAAGTTAGAATTGAACCTTAACGACTGACTAAAAACTGTTAGAATTTGAGTTGAATAATTCTTTGACAGTTCTAAATATTGATTTTCTACGGAACTGCAAATCGACGTATATTTCAAATTTTCAGTATTTCTTACTTCAATAAAGCAGTCTTGCATGTGCATGTGCCACCAGCAGAGAAAGACTGAGCCAGAATTTACTCCAAATGTAAAAGAAGAATTTCTGAAATATTGCGTAGAGCAAGTGAATAGTTACGCATTTGGTAGGAGTTGTATTGCTTTCTTGTGGTAGTTAAGATTATAGCATTCTTCAAAGTACGTTTACATGGACCCACAAACACACTACTCATTTTAGTTGGAATAATACCACACTAACATAATTATTGACACAATGATTGACATAATTTCATATGACATTTCATCGTTGGATGAGATAACATGTGGCTTCATTTGCTCAATAAAAGCGTCACATCTTAGGCATCACTCCGATGCTCCAGCCTGTGGTGCATTTAATGTCCTTAGAAAGGCAGCCACCCTACACTCTGTGCTGACAAGATTTGACTTATCTCTCATTACAAATGTCACATCAATCATTCGAATAAGATTTTATCTACAGAAGATCCATTTCAGGTGTAAGTTTTGGATTGAGCTTCGATGCTCGACTTTTGGGCTTCGAAAGTTAAGCTTATGAAGTTGGCCGTAGTCTCTTTGACTTTGGTTAAATGTTGGTGACGTTGGCTGTCCTTCCTTGAATAAGTTCCACGTGCCACGTGGGGTGTCTAAATATTATGATAACATTACTTTAATTTTCTAAGTATAGTATAAATATAAATAGAATAAAATAAAATAAAAAATAGATAAACTCTTTATTAAACTATTCTTTAATATTTGTTTATTTTGATTTTTAATTATTTGTCAATCATATTCGAAAAAACAAAATTATTTAATAATTTTTTTAAATCTTATGCTGAGATTTATAATGGCATTTTTTTAAATAAAATCGTTTAATATAAATGAAAAGTATATCTTAAGAAATAAGAAAAGAAAAATATAAAGTTTAAAAATGATAATATAACCATTTAAAAATAGAACAGAGGGGTAAAATGAGAAATGCATATTTCACTTTTAGTTGAGAGAGAGAATCTATTATAAAAAGTAAATTTCAAGTGAAATATTTGAAAAATGATGAAGTATCCCGATAGTTGTCCTCCGTTCTTTTAATAAAATAATTTTACATGTAAATTTATAATTTTTTTTCTACTTTTTAACTATACATTCTTAAAAAAAATTATTATTTGCAAACTCTATTCTATAAAACTCTCTACCAAACAGGGTTGAAGTCTCCATGTCTATCATTAATATCAGAATCGAGAGAGAAAATTGAGAAGAAGAGAATTGTATTCAATTCAACTTATGAAGAAAAGATTACAAGAGTAATATAAATAAACAAATGAAATTGGCGCCAAAACTAACTAACTAATTAACATTCTAACCATCTAACTAACTACTAACAGAAATGAATTACAATTATATGAAAGCATAAAATGAAAAACAAGAAGAAAAAGAAAGCCGCAACATCTTGAATCTTTTAAAGCAATTCTAACATTCCCCCATCAAGATGTTAACAGACATCTTGGACAGCAATGACATGAGGGCTGAAGTTTGAAAAGGCTTGGAGAAGACATCAACGAGCTGATGTCTTGATCTAACTGGAAGAAGCTTGATTATTTCTGATGTAATTTTGTCTCGAATGAAGTGACAGTCTATTTCTATATGTTTAGTTCGTTCATGAAAGATAGGATTGTTGGCAATCTGAATGGTGGCCTGATTGTCACAAAATAACACAGCTGATGAGTTGGAAAATGATTGGAAATCTTTCAACAATTGAGCTATCCAAATAAGCTCACTAATGGTTGAAGCAAGAGCTTGATATTTTGCTTCAGCAGATGAACGAGACACTGTGGTTTGTCTCTTTGCCTTCCAAGAAACCATTGAATCTCCAAGGGAAATACAGAATCCTGTTGTGGATTTTCTAGTATCAATACACGAACCAGCATCAGAAAAAGCTTTTAACTTGATGGGAGAAGATGAAAAGGCTGGAAATAATAACCCTTGGCCAGGGCTGTTTTTCAAGTACCGTAGAAGATGGTGCACTGCATTGATATGTGGCAAGCGAGGTTGAGACAGAAATTGGCTCAATTTGTGTACTGTATAAGTGATATCTGGTCTAGATATAGTCAAATAGATCAATTTTTCGACCAACTTTCTGTAAGATGTTAAATCAGACAATAAATCTCCTTCGTGTATGCTAAGATATGTATTTGGATCCATAGGAGTAGTAACCGGCTTGCAATCCAAATAACATGCATCTTCTAACAACTGTAGGCTGTAGTGCCTTTGAGAAATCACTATTCCTGATTTGGAACGGGCAACTTCAATACCCAAGAAATACTTCAAGCATCCTAGATCTTTCAGCTTAAAAAGTGAATGTAGAAATGATTTTAGAGAATCAATAACCTGTGAATTTGGGCCAGTGATGCAATGTCATCCACATATACTAGTAATGCCACAAAATCATCACCTCAACCTTTTGTGAACAAAGAATAATCAGCCTTCGACTGAATAAAGCCATACTGAATAAGTGCTTGAGAGAATTTAAAATTCCACTGTCGACTAGCTTGTTTAAGTCCATATATGGACTTATGCAGTTTACATACTACTTTCTGCTCCTGCCTGGCATCCTTTTAAACGTTATAGCCAGGAGGAAGGTCTATGTATACCTCCTCAAACAAATCACCATTTAAGAATGCGCTATTCACATCTAGCTGAGTTAGATTCCAGTTATGGCAAGCTGCAAGTGCAAGAAGAACCTTGGCAGTTACAATCTTTGCCACTGGAGAAAAGGTGTCAAAGTAATCAAGACCCTCTTGTTGGGTATACCCCTTTGCCAAGAGTCGAGCTTTATGTATTTCAACTGTACAATATAATCTAAATTTTGTCTTGTATACCCATCTACACCCCACAGACTATTTGTCAGATGATAGAGGTACAATTGACCATGTGTTGTTCTGTTCCATTGCATCAAGTTCTGACTTTATGGCATCACTCCACTCTAGACATTTGATAGCTTGATGATAAAAAATTGGCTCATGATTAGATGAAATGTTCAATACTAAATGTCTGGGTTAGGTGACAGCTTATAATATGATAAGAAGTGAGCAATGTTATGAGGTGATTGAGGGAAATTTTGAGGATTTTGAGAGATCATATTACAATGGTAGTCTTGAAGGTATTTTGGGGGCATGAATGGCTCTATGTGACTTTCTAACATGGCTGGTAGGAATGGTTTGACTAGCTGATTCAATGTTTGAATGTTCATCTATAGGCTGGGACTCATGAAATTCTATTTGGGATGATGTGTGAACATCAGCAGATTGCACAGAGTCATGAAGTCCTAAATGAGGTGATGAATGATGGCTAATTGGTGAGTTATGATCATTGACGGGTGGATTAAGATCAAGAATGTGATCAACTAGTTCTGAATTGGCTTGAATATTAGAAAGTTGTGAACTAGATAATGATGAATTTGGTTTGGTAGTACAAGGTCAGGAAAAGGATCAATAAGATGATCAGGGCTATGGACTGTATGAAAGGGAAATATATTTTCATGGAATATAACATCTCTAGACATAAAGATTTGTTTGGAGGCTACATCATAAAATGTGTAGCCTCTAACTCCTGGTGGATATCCCAAAAACACACATAACCTAGCTTTTGGCTGGAACTTGCTTCTATGAGCAGATAAGGTGGAAGAGAAAGCCAAACAACCAAAGACTCTAAGGATATAATAGTCTGTTGGTTTATTGTATAGCAATTCATAAAGAGTTCTAAGTTTTAAAAGAGGAGATGGGGTTCTATTTATAAGGAAAGTGGTTGTTAATATACATTCAGTCCAGAACTTGATTGGAGCTCTTGATTGAAAGTATAAAGCCCTTGCAACATTCAAAAGGTGTTGATGCTTACGTCCAACTACAGAATTTTCCTGTGGCCTCTCAACATAGCTAAATTGATGCAAAGTGCCCCTTTCTGCCAAAAAAAATTGTGAGTGCCAGTTTAGGGGCATTGTCTGATCTTAATACCTTGATTTTGGTATTAAAATGTGTTGCCACCATATTAAAGAACTTTGGAACGACATTTCTTACATTTGACTTGTGTTTCAACATATAAATCCATGTGAATCTAGAAGAATCATTAACCAAGGTTAAGAAAAATCTGTAACCCCGTGTGTGATACAACATGATATGGCCCCCAAATATCAGCATCATAAGTTCAAAGGGATGATAAAAAAACACGGTTATTTGATATGAAGGATAGTCTCCTCTGTTAGCAAGTGGACAAATGTAACATGGTAAATTCTTATTGAATTTATTAACATCACAAAGTAAATGATCTTTCAACCAGTTCAATCTTTTGAAAGAAAGATGGCCCAACCTATTGTGCCAAGCATGCATAGATACATGGTTTACATATGCATTTGAAACAAAATTTAAAGTTTTAATGTCAAGAACATATAAGTCTTGCACACGGTCATCCCTGTCAATCTTATTCTTGGTTTTGAATTATTGAATAAGGAAGTGGTCATCAAAGAAGTTAATAGTGAGTTTTGATTCAAATGTCAAAGCACTAACAGAGATCGAGTTGAATTGATCTGAGGCACAAACAAGACATCAAGCAGTATAATATTTGGACTCAGTTTAACATCACCACACATCTTAACTGATATATGTGTGTGGTTTGGCAATGTAACATTCGAATTCTCAATGATTCTCATTGATGTGAACGCTGCTGCAGTAGAACATATATGTTTAGTAGCTCCCGAATCGACCAACCAAACATCATTGAATGATAGAGTAGGTTCTACTAAGATAGAGTAACATTTATCTGCAGTATATGAGTTAAGGTTGCTATCATGTGCATCATTAGAATTGATGTTGGTATCTGTGGCCAAGTGACTAGACAACATTGCCATTAGCTGCTAGTATTGATTAGGATTCAAATTCCAACACCTGAATGCTTTTTTTTCTTATCTTCCTTCTGTCCATCAGTAGAAGTATGAGTAGAAACATAGATCTGATTCACATTGTTTGGTCCAGAGGGATCCCTTGGCCTCATCCTAAAACCAAGAGGGTATCAATGAATTTTGTAGCACTTGTCAATCGAGTGCCCATGAATTTTGCAGTATGAGCAATAAGCTCTGTCCTTCTTGAAGTTTCTATCAACTCCATACCTCACGTTATTGCCATAATTGGCAGATCCAACTACTGATCTGCTGTTATCAGTAGCTCCATATCTCATATTAGTACTATAGTTAGCAGATCCAATTGTTGATATGTTGTTATCAGCCTTCAGTGCAAATGCAATAGCATTACTTGAACTATCTCCATCATCAACATGTGTTATCTTCCTTTGATTTTCCTCTCGAGTTATCAATGCAAAAATCTTATTGATTGGAGGCAATGGATCAGAAAGTAAAATATGTCCTCTAATTTGAGAAAAAGAGTCATTTAATCCCATGAGAAAAGACATTATGTATTCCATCTGATAGTGCTCATTTAGCTCCTTCACACCTTCACAAGTGCACTTCCCATAACTGCAATTGCAGCTATAATTACTCAATTCTTCCCAAATCGTCTTGAGTTTAGTAAAATACACGCTCATAGTATCATGACTCTGAGATAAATTCATTAATTTCTTCCTTAATTGAAAGATACGAGGTCCATTTTTTTGCTGGAACATATCCTTCAAATCATGGGTAAAATGAGAAATGCATATTTTACTTTTAGTTGAGAGAGAGAATCTATTATAAAAAGTAAATTTCAAGTGAAATATTTGAAAAATGATGAAGTATCCCTATAGTTGTCCTCCGTTCTTTTAATAAAATAATTATTATTTGCAAACTCTATTCCATAAAACTCTCTACCAAACAGGGTTGAAGTTCCATGTCCATCATTAATGTCAGAATCGAGAGAGAAAATTGAGAAGAAGAGAATTGTATTCAATTCAACTTATGAAGAAAAGATTATAATAGTCATATAAATAAACAAATGAAATTGGCGCCAAAACTAACTAATTAACATTCTAACCATCTAACTAACTACTAACAGAAATGAATTACAATTACATGAAAGCATAAAATGAAAAACAAGAAGAAAAAGAAAGCTGCAACATCTTGAATCTTTTAAAGCAATTCGAACATTCCCCCCTCAAGATGTTAACTGACATCTTGGACAGCAATGACACGAGGGCTTGGTGAAGACATCAACGAGCTGATGTCTTGATCTGACTAGAAGAAGCTTGTTAATTCCTGATGTAATTTTGTCTCGAATGAAGTGGCACTCTATTTCTATATGTTTAGTCGTTCATGAAAGATAGGATTATTGGCAATATGAATGGCGGCCTAATTGTTACAGAATAGCACAACTGGTAAGTTGGCAAATGATTGGAAATCTTTCAACAATTAAGCTATCCAAATAAGCTCACTAATGGTTGAAGCAAGAGCTTGATATTCTGCTTCAGCAGATGAACGAGACACCGTGGTTTGTCTCTTTACCTTCCAAGAAACCAGTTAATCTCCAAGGAAAATACATAATCCTGTTGTGGATTTTCTAGTATCAACACACGAACCAGCATCAGAAAAAGCTTTTAACTTGATGGGAGAAGACGAAAAGGCTGGAAATAATAACCCTTGGCTAGGGTTGTTTTTCAAGTATCGTAGAAGATGGTGAACTGCCTTGATATGTGGCAAGCGAGGTTGAGACAGAAATTGGCTCAATTTGTGTACTGCATTAGTGATGTCTGGTCTAGATATAGTCAAATAGATCAATTTTTCGACCAACTTTCTGTAGGATGTTAAATTAGACAATAAATCCCCTTCGTGTATGCTAAGATATGTTTTTGGATCCATAGGAGTAGTAACCGACTTGCAATCCAAATAACCTGCATCTTCTAACAACTGCAGGGTGTAGTGCCTATGAGAGATCACTATTCCTGATTTGGAACGGGTAACTTCAATACCCAAGAAATACTTCAAGCATCCTAGATCTTTCAGCTTAAAAAGTGAATGTAGAAATGATTTTAGAGAATCAATAACCTGTGAATTTGGGCCAATGATGACAGTGTCATCCACATATACTAGTAATGTCACAAAATCATCACCTTAACCTTTTGTGAACAAAGAATAATCAGCCTTCGACTGAATAAAGCCATACTGAATAAGTGCTTGAGAGAATTTAAAATTCCATTGTCGACTAGCTTGTTTAAGTCCATATATGGACTAATGCAGTTTACATACTACTTTCCGCTCCTGCCTGGCATCCTTTTAAACGTTATAGCCAGGAGGAAGGTCCATGTATACCTCCTCAAACAAATCACCATTTAAGAATGCGCTATTTACATCTAGCTGAGTTAGATTCCAGTTATGGCAGGCTGAAAGTGCAAGAAGAACCTTGGCAGTTACAATCTTTGCCACTGGAGAAAAGGTGTCAAAGTAATCAAGACCCTCTTGTTGGGTGTACCCCTTTGCCAAGAGTCGACATTTATGTCTTTCAATTGTACCATATGATCTAAATTTTGTCTTGTATACCTATCTACACCCCACAGACTGTTTGCCAGATGGTAGAGATACAATTGACCATGTGTTGTTCTGTTCCATTGCATCAAGTTCTAACTTCATGGCATCACGCCACTCTGGACATTTGATAGCTTGATGATAAAAATTTGGCTCATGATTAGATGAAATGTTCATTACTAAATGTCTGGGTTAGGTGACTGCTTATGATATGATAAGAAGTGAGCAATGTTATGAGGTGATTGAGGGAAATTTTGAGGATTTTGAGAGGTCGGATTACAATGGTAGTCTTGAAGGTATTTTGGGGCATGAATGGCTCTATGTGACTTTCTAACATGGCTGGTAGGAATGGTTTGACTAGCTAATTCAATGTTTGAATGTTCATCGATAGGCTGGGACTCATGAAATTCTATTTGGGATGATGTGTGAACATTAGCAGATTGCACAGAGTCATGAAGTCCTAAATGAGGTGATGAATGATGGCTAATTGGTGATTAAGATCAAGAATGTGATCAACTGGTTCTGAATTGGCTTAAATATTAGAAATCTGTAAACTAGATAATGAAGAACTTGGGGTTAATTACCTCAATAGTAACTGAATTTTGCCCAAAGTTTCCATCAAGTCACTGAACTTTNCACTGAATTTTACAAAAGATTTCTACGGGTTCACTGAACTTTGTAAAAAGTTTCTTAGATAGTCACTTGTTCAGTGACCATCTGGGAAACTTTTGTAAAGTTCAGCGACTATCTGAGAAATTTTTTGCAAAGTTCAATGACGAATGAGGTGATTTTTAAAGTTCAGTGATGGATGGGGTTGCAGTTTCGAAAGTTCAGTGACTAATCACGTAATTTTTAAAGTTCAGTGACCTAGTGAAAACTTTGGCCAAAGTTCAGTGACTATTGGGGTAATTAACCCAAGAACTTGGTAGTACAAGGTCAAGAAAAGGATCAATAAGATGATCAGGGCTATGGATTATATGAAAGGGACATAAATTTTCATGGAATATAATATCTCTAGACATAAAGATTTGTTTGGAGGCTACATCATAAAGTGTGTAGCCTTTAACTCCTGGTGGATATCCCAGAAACACACATAGCATAGCTCTTGGCTGGAACTTGCTTCTATGAGCAGATAAGGTGGAAGAGAAAGCCAAATAACCAAAGACTCTAAGGATAGAATAGTCTGTTGGTTTAATGTATAGCAATTCATAAAGAGTTTTATGTTTTAAAAGAGGAGATGGGGTTCTATTTATAAGGAAAGTGGTTGTTAATATGCATTCAGTCCAGAACTTGATTGGAACTCTTGATTGAAAGTATAAAGCCCTTGCAACATTCAAAATGTGTTGATGCTTGCGTCCCACTACAGAATTTTGTTGTGGCCTCTCAACACAGCTAAATTGATGCAAAGTGCCCCTTTCTGCCAAAAAAAATTGTGAGTGCCAGTTCAGGGGCATTGTCTGATCTTAATACTTTGATTTTGGTACTAAAATGTGTTGCCACCATATTAAAGAACTTTGGAATGACATTGCTTACATTTGACTTGTGTTTCAACATATAAATCCATGTGAATCTAGAAGAATCATCAACCAAGGTTAAGAAAAATCTGTAACCCATGTGTGATATAACATGATATGGCCCCTAAATATCAGCATGATAAGTTCAAATGGATTATCAGAAACACGGTTATTTGATATAAATGATAGTCTCCTCCGTTTAGCAAGTGGACAAATGTAACATGGTAGATTCTTATTGAATTTAGTAACATCGCAAAGTAAATGATCTTTCAACCAGTCTAATCTTTTGAAAGAAAGATGGCCCAACCTATTATGCCAAACATGCACAGATACATGGTTTACATATGCATTTGAAACAAAATTTAAAGTTTTAATGTCAAGAACATATAAGTCATGCACACGGTCATCCCTGCCAATCATATTCTTGGTTTTGAATTCTTGAATAAGGAAGTGGTCATCAAAGAAGTTAATAGTGAGTTTTGATTCAAGTGTCAAAGCACTAACAGAGATCGAGTTGAATTCGAACTGAGGATAAACAAGACATCATGCAGTATAATATTTGGACTCAGTTTAACATCACCACACATCTTAATTGATATATGTGTGTGGTTTGGCAATGTAACATTCGAATTCTCAATGATTCTCATTGATGTGAACGTTGCTGCAGTAAAACATATATGTTCAGTAGCTCTCGAATCGACCAACCAAACATCATTGAATGATAGAGTAGGTTCTACTGAGATAGAGTAACATTTACTTGCAGCATATGAGTTAAGGTTGCTATCATGTGCATCATTAGAATTGATGTTGGTATCTGTGGCCAAGTGACTAGACAACATTGCCATTAGCTGCTGGTATTTATTAGGATTCAAATTTCGGACAAAATTTCCAACACCTGATTGCTGTTTTTTCTTATCTTCCTTCTGTCCATCAGCAGAAGTATGAGTAGAAACATAGATCTGATTCACATTGTTTGGTCCAGAGGGATCCCTTGGCCTCATCCTAAAACCAAGAGGGTATCCATGAATTTTGTAGCACTTGTCAATCGAGTGCCCATGAATTTTGAAGTATGAGCAATAAGCTCTATCCTTCTTGAAGTTTCTAGCAACTCCATACCTCACGTTATTGCCATAATTGGCAGATCCAGCTACTGATCTGCTGTTATCAATAGCTCCATATCTCATATTAGTACTATAGTTAGCAGATCCAGTTGTTGATCTGTTGTTATCAGCCTTCAGTGCAAATGCAATAGCATTACTTGAACCATCTCCAGCATCAACATGTGTTATCTTCCTTTGACTTTCCTCCTGAGTTATCAATGCAAAAATCTTATTGATTAGAGGCAATGGATCAGAAAGTAAAATATGTCCTCTAATTTGAGAAAAAGAGTCATTTAATCCCATGAGAAAAGACATTATGTATTCCATCTGATAGTGCTCATTTAGCTCCTTCACACCTTCAAAAGTGCACTTCCCACAACTGCAATTGTGGCGACAATTACTCAATTCTTCCCAGATCGTCTTGAGTTTAGTGAAGTACAGGCTCATAGTATCATGATTCTGAGATAAATTCATTAATTTCTTCCTTAATTGAAAGATACGAGGTCCATTTTTCTGCTGGAACATATCCTTCAAATCATTCCATATTTCACATGCGGAAGTTGCATAGATAACACTAGCTGAGATGTCTTTCGAAATAGAGTTCAGGATCCATGAGATAACTATATTGTTGTTTCTAATGCACGAGCTAATCAATTCAACATCAGTACCTTCTGGTTTCGGTATTCTTCCATCAATGAATCCAGTCTTGTTCTTCACTAATAGTGCAATTATCATTGCACGCCTCCAAGAGGCGTAGTTTTCTCCCGTGAGTTGTTGTGATACAAGTATTAACCCTGGGCTATCAGAATGGTGAAGGAAAAAAGGACTTGAGGGATCATCAATGGCAGATCTACTTATGGCTTACTATACTCCAACGATTTTGTCTGATCCCACTGGTTCCATCAGTGTAGATTAATTATAACAGAAGAAGAAATGCACATAACGGAAATAAGATTGAAGTATTGCTCTGATACCATATTAGAATCGAGAGAGAAAATGGAGAAGAAGAGAATTGTATTCAATTCAACTTTTGAAGAAAAGATTACAATAGCCATATAAATAAACAAATGAAATTGGTGCCAAAACTAACTAACTAATTAACATTCTAATCATCTAACTAACTAGTAGCAGAAATGAATTACAATTACATGAAAGCATAAAATGAAAAACAAGAAGAAAAAGAAAGCCGCAACATCATCTCGAAGCGTCTTAAATCTTTTAAAGCAATTCTAACAATTAATCTATTGTATAGCTTAGAATCAGCCTCATGATTGTCTTTAGGGTAAACAGCAATGAATGATCTTGAACGCTGCCATGTCCCTAACATAATGAACGCATGGAGAACAAATGATTAGTTGAAGGAATATTTGACAGTTTCTATCTATAACCCCTAAATTAAATGTTCGGAGATTAAAAAAAAAAAATTTGATATTAAATATTACCAATGATGCTAGCCAGCTAGCTAACATTACTCATCGGAAAATAAAAAATAACGGAAATCCACGTGCTATAAATCACAAAGTTTGATGAACACGATCACCAATTTCCCCTTATTAAATTAATTAGTAGATGTGACAAGATTCCATCTAAAACAAGATGATAAGATCAAATGGCATAAAACAATATAAATTGTTTCAAAGTTTTCAAGGGAATCCACAATCCTACGAGAATCAAATGTAATGCTCCAGCTCTCTATATAAGAACCCTTATCCTTCTTGATTAATCCACACAATTGTCACAAATCACACCCTTAATTTCCATTTTCATTCGACCACAATAATTATGTGTTCTTCAGTATCAAGAAATGATCTATCTAGTATTTCAGAAACTGAAAACAAGAAAGAAGATGACATTGAGGAAGAAGAAAATGAAAACCCTAGCATCACCACTCATTTGTACTTGAAACCGTGCCACACACTTGATACACTTGACAAGAATGTCGTTCTCCGTCGCATTCGCCAACACCGCAAGCGTGTCAACAAGGTTAAGTCTGCCGTCCAAGGTCTTTTCAGCTCTCCCTTAGCTTCAAACACCAATAAGACTCCAAGCCCACAAATCAAATGGGCCGACGATCCTTTTGGTTCACTCTAGATCGAAGTTTACAACAAGAATGCTACAGCGTCTGGTGCTCGGACATTACCCCCAAGACATTTTTTCTACCCCTTCTTACCTTGAAAAAGCTGTACAACTTATTTTATGGAATTATCATTTGATTTATGAAGTGTGTCTCATATCATGTAGATATATTTTTATTTTTCTAGTCATCTGCATGTATGATACTAATTAGGGATATATAGACTATGCTTTTGAGCTGTAGATTAAGATCCTGTTGCTCGTAAATCCAAAAAATTTCTCTGCTTGTCAACCGGACATTCTTCAAAAAACCATCGTTCAAAATTCCATTTTATCCAACTAATGATTGTCAAACATGAGCTAAATGGTCTAGTTTGAAGCCCTTTTCATGTTACAGTGATATTATGTTTGATGTTCTAATTTGATAACGCGAAATGAATTAATTAATATGTTTGCTAATTAATTTGCTTGAATTGATTCGCAATAATAATATATATTCACCTACATATATAACTGGTTTCTGACCCCTCTTAATTTCAAAATTTCCAAGTGAAAAAGCCACTTTTGGAAAGCCTTATCTCTAATGGAATTTCACTTTTTTTGACTATATAATCTTTTACTATATGCTGAAAATGGAATTTCACTTTTTTGACTACTTTTTTTGAAGTTAGCATTTCATGATAATTCATGATCAAGCTAGCTACTTCCATTTGAGTTCAATTAGACAAGGAAAAGGAAATGTAGGTATGGGAAGGTTTGTAAATTAATGCTGCATAATCCTTATGTTGAAAGACATCGAGTACGAATTTTGAATTCTTTTTTTCTTCTAGTCATTCATATCGACACAAAGCATGCAAAACAAAAAAGAGGAATACAGTTTGTCCAGCAAAATATTTGTCTGATATAATTCTATAAAGGCAATAGCAGTATAATTCTTATATGCTGCCTTTTATATTTAAAAAAATTCTATAATTATAATTATATACGATTTGCTATTTGCCCTATCATTATCCATAATATAAAATTCTGGTGAATTCACCAAATTTGAAAATTGTTAATGAATTTGAAACAAAATAAATTTTGGTGATTTAAATGAAACTTTATCAAAAGTTAGGATCCAATACTTTTTATCCATTTGTATTATGGAATGATGTCCCGAATATGATTACAAATCTTACTTTCTTCGAGTGTGCAACATTTTAGAAAATTAGTTAACGTTGAACGTGCGTTGTACGTTATTATAAAATACTTTGTAAGTATTGTAAAAATAATATTTGAATATGCATGAAAATTAATTGATTTAGAATTAATATATACCAGAATATATACGTGACAATGAATGTTGAATCATTCATTTAATTTTCAATTAAGTGAAAGTGAATGTTAATTAGCATACATTGACGTGAATAGTGAAATGCATTTTTGAATGTGGAATTCTAATTAACTTATAGAATTAATAATACTGAAATACATAAATGAAGATGAATATTAATTAAATAAATGTGAATGATAATTAATTGAGAATTAATAATAGAAAATTTATACATTAATGAAATCACACAAGTGAAATGATATATCAAATGTACATGTACATTGAAGGTAACTAAATGGTTAAATGCATATTGAAAAAAATAAAATAAAGGTAATATTGAAATAATTGAATTATAGTAGAGTTAAAATCGTCAAAAAAATAATTATCACTTAATGCGATTCTTAATATATTATAGATATATTCAAATTTATAATTTATGTAGAAAGGTAGCATAAAAATACAAGTAAAATAATATAAAAAGAGAATCAACAAAATTTTATTTAAAAAATCAAGTTTTGATTACAGTGAATCCAGAAAATCGAATAAATTGAAAAAAAAATTAATAAAAATCGTAGTCACCCATAAATAAAAAGTAAAATTCTCTATTAGTGAAAATTTATTTTCAAGCTAATTAAAATATGAAATTGAAAAACTCACCGCCCTGACATATCAGGCGTGCTAAAATGAACAAAATCATTGAAAATGTAATATATCTTTAGTGGTCAAAGATTTGAAAAATGTTACGTCTTGGGACAATTATGACAATATAGAAATATGATCTCTTGAAAAATGAGGTAGTCCAAGACAAAGCAATGCAAATGGAAACAAAAAGAAGAGTACAACCAAATTTTCTACATACACACATTTGCCTATCAAATTTAAAATAAAATTTGGTATATTACAAGACTTTGGTAGTAAATTTAATGTTGACTATATGTAGGGGCGAACCTAGCATTGAAGTTTAGTCTAAGCGGACGTTGACAGGTCAACGTCGACAATAAACGATCGTAAGGACGATGTCGTTTATTAATATTTAAAATTTAAAATACAATCAATGAATTTACCTGAAAATTACAAAACGATCACTAAAGTTTAAAACTTGCAGAACTAGTTACTGAAGTTTCATGTGCTTCCACAAACGATCGCTGAAATTTTAATTTGTTTCACAAACGGTTATTGAAAAACCGTTATGATTTTAATTCAAACTTAAATGATCAAAACATGTGAACATAGAAACTTGACCACCTCAAATGCAAATTTCTTGTTATTAAATGCCACTTTTGGAGTAAATNACGTACAAGACAATAAATTTAGATATGAGATAAAAATATTTTTCTATGTTTTTGTGTGATCGTACATAGATTTCTTAGCTTTTAATACACTTTTATTAATTTTAGTTCACATAAAATTATAGTGTATTTTTGTTTAAAAGAAATTTGTACTTGAGGTGGTCAAACTTCTATGTTCACGTATTTTGGTCCTTTAAGATTGAATTAAAATCGTAATGGACTTTCAATTACCATTTGTGAAACAAATTAAATTTTCAGTGACCGTTTGTGAAAGCGCATGAATTTCAGTTGACCGTTTCTGCAAGTTTTAAACTTTAGTGACTGTTTCGTAATTTTTAGGTAAGTTCAGTGACCGTTTGTGAAATTAACCCAATTGAATGACCATTAGGCAGAATATGGGGATTTATAAATAGATGTTGAAAAGTTGTGTGATAAGGACACAAATTGTTGGATAGAGACGATTATTAGAATATGTCTATATTTGAAGAGAGACACTTGTTGAGAAGGACTTGTTCGAAAGACAATATTTTTATCAAACAAGACTATTTTTCAGTAAAAATATAATAAATTTTTTCGTCATGCTTTTTTACATAGGTAATTAACTGATATTTCACCATATTTTAGTTCTAGTGTCCAACATTTTTCATGTTTGAAGCAGCTCGCATTTGACCTTAATAGTGATGATTTCTCACCATGATCGCAATCACAACAAACCAACTAAGTCGAAAGAAGGTTGTGATCATGTTAAGAATGTCAAGCTTTAACAAACCAAATCTCATGCTCGACAGGCCGAGCTACAAGGACAGGATCATATCACCAAGGAAGGTCATGCCATCATTTCGTCAATCGAGGTCATACATTAAGATAAATTGTGTCCCTGACATGAGGTGAAATGATAAAACTCGAGTGGATTACATACAAATGACACATCAATTTAGAAGCATTAAGCTCACACAGTCACACTACTCAACTTGGTACTCACATAATTTGAACTCTTAACATAAGATGGCCCACCAAGGATTTGCTGAAATTTTGACACAAAAAGTTAACCAAGCTTCTACTTGACAAATTAAATAAAGTAGATAAAAATAGTATCGATGTATGTAAAAGTTTTGAGTTCGAGTAGCACGATCATTCCTTCGTAAAAATTGTTTGATAAAAAGATGATTCCAGCTTGGATCTGAGTAAGCATATAATTTAAAAAATATATATATTATAATATCTAATAACTTATATTTTTACAAGATGGTTCAATATTTATACTTGTTTAGCGCCAAGGAAAGACAATATCACCACCAAAGGGCCTAAACTCTTGGACCCCATTTATGTGGGATCATCTAACTTTAGATTTATAGCACGATAACTTATTGTGTGGCAATTAAGCCCACATATTCATTGTGCTTTTTTGTTTTAATCTTTCCAAGTCATGACAAAATTTATATTCATCGTTCGAATTGTTAGATTCATATATTGTACTATTATAGAATCGTATAGGGTAGGTACGTGAAAAGATATTATACTTTTATAAACTAGTTCAGATGGATCGAGTGAAATGTAAAAATATATATCGACACGAAAATGAAGTTCCAGACTGTTGATGATAAAAAGTGACGCGACACTTTTATGTCAATTTAGAGAAATTTAGACAAAATAAAAGTGTTATATTTGTTGAAATTCGAATACAATATTTATTGATATTTTAGTACTAGTATAGAGACAAATCAATATTTTTCGTTAGCTTGCCGCCTTGGTCATGTGTATCCGACTTGGGCATGTGTGTCACCGCTCTTTTTGGAAAGATTTGATTGGCTCGAGAATTCGGTGGAGGCAGAATTATCATGATCGATCGTCGTAGTCAGGTACCTTAAATCATCCATTACTTTTTTTTTGTGTTTGATTTTTGAGTATTTTCAATCGTGTTATGATTATATTTGCAGATAAAGTCTTCCATAGGATTAGCTCAAGATCAAACCCTAAACAAAATAGGGAAAAGCCATTCTGCCAGGGTCATTTTACCAGACCCTGGCAAATGACCCTGGCAGCCCAGCATCACCCAACAAAATATACATGGATTTTCAGACAAGCACCACTCTCTTATAGATCACATTGTAGTGTGAAATGGTTGATTTGTACACACAATGGAATGCCGTGTATGGCACAGTAAATTGACCAACAATGGAGAATATGAGATCGAAGTCTAATAGAAAGCCATTTCTCGAGTTGTTCAAAGAAGTGCTGGGTCCCACATTTCGACCAACCGAAACGACTTTCAGTTTCACATGACAAAGAAATGAACAGTGTAAGTTGACGCCCGCGGCCCGGTACTTTTAATATTAAAAATAAAAAATATACAATCACAGGTGATTGACTGCTACTAATGGCCAGCTCTTACGCTTAATTTTCATTTGACATGAAATCCTGAAAATAAGTGAACTTATTGACTTTTCTGGTAGTTTTTTCAATAATTAATCCATCCTTGTTTCCTTGTTCAACAATTGAAAAGCAAACGTTAACTCACAAGCTTAAATAAAACTAGAATGATGGTTTTTTGGCAATTTTTTATTACCATGGATCCCACCCTTGTGAGGGTAGGTAAAAAAATCTGAGAAATGAATTTCTATACGCACATCTTAATTCATAAAACTAAGACATCGAGGCCTTTCTACTAGCGTTGTTTTAAAATATATTTAGTACTCAATTGAAAAAAAAATATTAGTACTCTCGAAATATGGAGTTCTCTCCTCTCTGTCTCTGGAATTCAATTGAAGATATATTGTATCTCTTTGGAGGTGGTCGAGTTGGTGGAGCAGGTGAACGCGAAGACCTAAGGTCACGAGTTCGAATCCCCCGCCAACACTTTCTCGATCGAATTCGTCGCACCGGGCTTGCCTAGTATGATTT
>CAIGRF010106686.1:0-13588 GCA_903798235.1 Fraxinus ornus | reverse complement strand
AACACATCATCGGTAGTGGTAGGCCCCTATTCTGCCGACAGGAACGATTCCGATGAGGCTAATGCCTTTACGAATTTGAGTATCACTCGGCTTGATGACTGTGAGTTCACTGATGCTAATGACCGAAATGATGATAGCATTAGTACTGAGGTTGATGGTTTAACCAGGAAGTCTGAGAAAGTTGAGAAAATGGTAGTGGGGAATGTGGAAGAGAGTATAAGTACATTAGAGTCGACAAAGTCATTTGAGTTTGATAGTTTGATACACAAATCAGAGAATGGAAAGGGTGAGGCTGAGGTATTGTCCGATACTGCGGTCAAGAGTAAGAGTGATGGTGAATCGGGGGGTTCGGGAGTTAAAGAGGTGGATTGGAGTGCATTTCATACTGATTTGGCTCAGAATAATAGTCAGGGGTTTGGATCCTATTCAGATTTTTTCACTGATATGGGAGGGGATATTGCTGGTGATGCATTTGGAAATGTGGGGAATACTTCACAATTTGAGTCCAAGGTTGCTTCTGGGAACGAAGTGCGTGGATCTGCACATGTGGCGAATTCAACTAACTATTTGCAAAATCAAGAAGGATATAATTATGGTACAGCTTCAGATCAGTCAACTGCAGATCAGAGTACAGCTGGGCAGGATATGAATAGCAGTCAGTATTGGGAGAATCTATATCCGGGATGGAAGTATGATCAAAATACTGGTCAGTGGTATCAGGTGGATGGTTACAATGCAGGTGCGAGTGTGCAAGCAAATGTTGACACTAATTTGCCTTCTGATTGGGGGCAATCTCACGGTAAGGCAGAGGTCTCTTATTTGCAGCAATCTGCTCAGTCGATCACTGAGACTGTAGCTGAGACTGCTACAATCGAGACTTTTTCCAACTGGAATCCGGTATCACAGGTGAATGATCTTACGAGAGGCACAAAAAATTGGAATCAAGTTTCACAAGTGAGTAATGATGCTACTGAGGCTGTATCTGATTGGAATCAGGCTTCACAAGCAAACAATGGGTATCCACAGCATATGGTGTTTTATCCTGAATACCCTGGTTGGTACTATGATACAATTGCCCAGGATTGGCGCAGTTTGGACTCGAATGCTTCATCTGTTCAGTCCGTGCAAGCTCAAGACCAGGTGAATCAGAACGGATCTCATAACAATAATCAGGAGACATACAGTGGATACAACCTAGTTAATAACTATGAATCCCAAGGTTTTAGCAGCCAAGGTCAAGATCAGAACTGGGCTGGGTCCTTCAGTAATTACAATCAACAGAAATCAGCTACGTGGCAGCCTGAAACTGTTGCCAAGAGTGACTCTACTTCACAATATAATAGGAATCAACAATTGGACACTCAGCATGGGCAGGACTTCACCGCTAGCAGTCTGAGTAGCCGACAAAAAACTGAGTATGAGAGAGCAAATTCATATTTTGGGAATGCAAGTCAAAATCAGAATGACTTCTCTACGAGTGCTGTGTCACAAGGTTTTGTTCCTGGTGGGAACTTTAGCCAGCAGTTTAATCAGCCGAGAATCAATCAAAACGAGCACAAACATGCCCCAAATGACTACTCTAGCAATCAGAGTTCTCTTACCTTTTCACAGCAACAATTGCAGAGTGCCCATCAATTCTCGCCTGCTCCTGCTGCTGGAAGATCATCTGCAGGCCGCCCGTCACATGCTTTGGTCACTTTTGGTTTTGGTGGAAAGCTCATTGTGATGAAAGATAATAGCTCTATAGAGAGTTCAATATTTGGAAGTCAGGTTAGCTTGACATTTACATTGTTCTAGTTTTCTTAATAGTATTACTTTAGCTGAAAATGTTTTTGTATTTTTTGTGAAGAATCCTTTAGGAAGTTCAATATCTGTTCTCAACTTAGCAGAAGTTGTCAATGAGAAAGTTGATGCTTCAAGCATTGGAATGGGTGGTGATAGTTATTTGCAGGTTCTCTGTAGACAATCCTTCCCGGGTCCTCTTACCGGTGGAAGTCTTGGTGTTAAGGAGTTGAACAGATGGATTGATGAGAGGATAATGAACTCTGGGTCTCCTGATATGGATTACAGGAAGGGCGAAGTTTTGAGGTTGCTCCTGTCATTGCTTAAGATAGCTTGTCAGTATTATGGAAAACTTAGATCTCCTTTCGGTAGTGATGCAGCATTGAAGGTACATTACATATTTGCCCTGTAAATGCAGTTGCAACTACTTGAGGTTACTGACTATATTATCATCACATTGGATCCACTTAATTATTTTTCAATTGATCCATCTATATCATTACGAACCTCCTGTGTGACACACATTCTTGAGTTTTGATGCACTAAAGAAGCACAAGTCTTGCTCAAATTATGGAAAAAAAACTTTGATTGACATGATTTAGCGTGTCAAAGACTTAAAAACATACTTGAGCGACGAGACTTTGTGAATAAGATAAATGTTTCTGCTCTATCAATCTGAACAAATTTAAAATTATCCGAGGGAAAATGTTCTGGATATTTCTGATATGATGTCAAGTTGCCTGGGTAAATATCAATCTTCCTACTGTCCTACTATACGGTGTGTTTTCTTTTTTCTTGAAGATGCCTCCTTAGTTTGTTGATTGAGGTGTTGCATTCACTAATCTTGTATTTTTTATTGTTTTATTTTTAAAGGAAAACGATGTTCCAGATTCTGCAGTTGCCAAACTTTTTGCTTCTGCCAAGAAGAATGGTACACAATTTAGTCAATATGGTGCTGTTTCCCACTGCTTGCAGCATTTGCCTTCTGAAGGGCAACTGCGGGTATTTGATTGTTAACCTGCAAGTTATTATTTATTTATTTATTTATTTTGGGTACAACATCTTAATAAGTGCCAATTCATGTTTTAGGCCTCAGCTGCTGAGGTCCAAAGTCTTCTGGTTTCTGGGAGAAAGAAAGAGGCTTTACAATATGCACAAGAGGGTCAGTTGTGGGGTCCTGCCCTAGTTCTTGCTGCACAGCTTGGTGACCAGGTTGGTGAGCATAAAAAATGTTTACTTTGGCTGGCAAATTGAATAGCTTGAATCATACCTTGATAAATGCAATATTTATACTCATTCCTGTCAATTTTTGCTTTTAAAAACCGATTGCCTTTGGCCATTGCAGTTCTACGTTGAGACTGTGAAGCAAATGGCACTTCGCCAGTTGGTAGTGGGGTCACCTTTACGAACATTATGCCTGCTAATTGCTGGTCAACCAGCTGATGTCTTCTCAGCGGATTCCACAGCTGATAGTAGCATGGCTGGTGCTGTAAATATGCCTCAGCAACCTGCACAGGTATGCATGAATGTTGCTGTTGAATTTATGTTTCCCTTGCTACTGTATCCTTGTATAGATTTCATGGTATCACAAATCATAGCAAAATAAGAACTTTCTTGTTCATGAGATTTTTTTTGATTCATTGAGAAAATAATAACATGCATTTGGCCTATTAATCTGCAGCCCTGATGGTAGATGGTCTTTATGTATATTGCAAGAAAATTTACTTCAAGATCCCGTTGAATATACATATTTTTATTTCCTTCTCAAGTCCTATATTTGATGAAATTTCGAGAAAATTATCTTAAGCTTCAAATCATTAAACTCTTTATGCTTCTTTTGGTCATTTACCCAGTTTGGTGCCAAAGGCATGCTGGATGACTGGGAAGAAAATTTGGCTGTGATAGCTGCTAACAGAACAAAAGATGATGAACTTGTGCTTATTCATCTGGGAGATTGTTTATGGAAAGAGAGAAGTGATGTATGTTCTGGTCTATTTTTCTGGATATGATTATTTCTTATTTTCCATGTTTTAATCTTGACTTAAAAAACTTGTGGTGTTGCTTTCTATGAAATTATTATTCAGATTATAGCAGCTCACGTATGCTATTTGGTCGCGGAAGCAAATTTTGAGGCATATTCAGACAGCGCAAGGCTGTGTCTTGTTGGTGCAGATCACTGGAAATTTCCACGAACTTATGCTAGTCCCGAGGCTATTCAGGTTGGCTGAGTTGTTTGTGACCAATAATGTTCTGTTTCACTTAAAAGTTGTCAAAATGCCTTTATGAGCATAGGAAATGCCCCCTGCCTAGGTGATTGAGCACTCTTCCTGGGCTCCTTTTTAAAATAAAAGGAAGAAAAGGCAAAATTGAATAAAAACATGACACGCAGGAACACCATGTACTCTTTTCCTCACTCTTCAACATTTCTCTCCTTTGGCTTGTATAATATGTTTTTGATATAGCTATTGACTGTACACATTGCCCAAAATGGCACAACAGTGCTAACTCAAGAGCCATGCATGTGTACAGTACGTATGCATAGGTGCAGAAGCTCATATAAAGGTTTATATTGCTAATAGTGATAATTTAAGGAAGTTTTGTTTAAGTTAACTTAGCCAGACAATTGTGGCACTGCAGTGGAACCAAGCCCAGACACCTAGGTGGTTACAAGCGACAATTATGGTGCCAGTTGCCTGTTCATTATGCATTATGTTTGTATGCTTGTGTTTGTTTGGTTATTGGTGATGAGCCTAGCTTACTTGGCCTTTACTTGTTTGGACAGAGGACAGAGATATATGAATATTCAAAGATGCTAGGGAACTCTCAGTTTACTCTTCTTCCATTTCAGCCATACAAGCTCGTGTATGCGCATATGTTGGCAGAAGTTGGGAGAATGTCAGATGCATTGAAGTATCTACCGTGCTACTACTTTCAGTTTGTTTTTCCATATTTTTCTTTTTTGTTGTAATGTTATTGTTCGATAATTTAGGTATTGTCAAGCAGTGTTAAAATCACTTAAAACTGGTCGATCTCTTGAGGTGGAATCGCTCAGACAATTAGTATCATCTCTCGAGGAAAGGATAAAAGCTCACCAACAGGTATTTCTATCTGCTAATTTGCATTTTGTCCAAATTTTCTGGATGCCTATAAATATAACATTCTTGAATGCAGGGTGGATTCTCCACAAATTTAGCCCCTGCAAAATTGGTGGGCAAATTGCTTAACCTTTTTGATAGTACTGCCCATCGGGTTGTTGGTGGCCTGCCCCCGTCTATGCCTACAGCAGGCGGGACTGGACATGATACTGAGCATCATCATCAATCAATGGGACCTAGGGTATCAACTAGTCAATCAACAATGGCCATGTCATCATTAATTCCTTCTCAATCCTTGGAATCTATAAGTGAAGGGACAGCTGACGGCAGTAGAATGATAATGCATACAAGAAGTATTTCAGAACCCAACTTTGGATTTAGTCCAATACAGGTTTGTTTTAACTTTTAATCTCAGCGCCTCACTTTCCACTCAATAAAATCGAACATTTACTGATTGATCGATGTGTTGAGACATTCTTGTAATTTGGGTAGAACTTGTATGAGATCTTGCCAATTTGTGTAGGGTCAGGCTGATTCAGTTAAGGGAGCTAATTCCATTGGCGAGCACGGTAAAGCATCATCAGCAGGAAGTACATCTCGTTTTGGCCGTTTTGGTTTTGGATCCCAGCTATTGCAGAAGACTGTAGGTTTAGTGTTGAAACCCCGTCAAGGTCGCCAGGTAAGTTTGATCGAGTTATATGTTCACACTAAAATTGACTCAGTGTCTTGCTATTCGAATTATAAATTCGGTATGTATGAAAGTTTTATTGTGGTTGTACTGTTTCTGTAGGCAAAATTGGGTGATCAAAACAAGTTTTATTATGACGAGAAGCTTAAGAGATGGGTGGAGGAAGGTGCTGAACCTCCAGCTCAGGAAGCAGCCCTTCCACCCCCACCACCAACTTCAGTCTTCCAGAATGGAACATTGGATTATAACTTAACAAGTGCATTACAAGGCGAAGCTTCTTATAGCAATGGAAGTACAGAGATTAAAAGCTCAAGTGGTCCAGATCATAATTCAGGAATGCCACCGCTTCCTCCAACCTCCAATCAATTCTCAGCACGCGGAAGAATGGGTGTTCGATCGAGGTAATATAAAAATTTACTCTTTTTGTGGACTGCATCATTCTCGACCCTATTAGGATTGAGTGAAATATGATGTGCGTCCTGAAATGGTCCTAGAATGGATTAAAGCGCCAGTCAATTTCTGAATTAAATATGATTATAAGGTTATATTTTTGTTACTTGAGATGCCATTGGACTTGGCAAACCAAAAACAATTATAGCGTCTCTTGCAACTTGCAATAGAGAGTTGTGCTTCCCAATTGTTGCCGGTTTCAAATTGTTTATTGATCATATTTTGGAGAACTATGGAAATGGCTATAATGAGATTTAAAAGAGATGAATAAAAATAGTAGTAACCGCATACTGCCTAGGATGTGCTGTACACCTCATTGCTACAGCACAGATTCTGAAATGATGTGCTCACTGTTGTCTTTATAATGTGATTTAAAAGATAAATAAATTAAAAAATATGAACTGTCTGGATGTGTTCTGCATGTCCTTGTGTAACAGTGTATATTGAGGAGCCCTCATTTGTTGTTTTGGCAGGTACGTTGACACCTTTAACAAGGGTGGTGGCAACCCAACAAATTTGTTCCAGTCACCATCTGTTCCTTCCGCTAAACCAGCAAGCGGAGCAAACCCAAAATTCTTTATGCCAACACCCGTACCCTTTGTTGAACAGTCCGTCGACACCCCTGCAAATAGCATGCTAGATACTACACATACTAATGAAAATCCTTCTACTTCCTCTACAAGTGATTCATTTGAGTCTCCTGCACTTCCATCTTCCATGGCCATGCAAAGATTCGCGAGCATGGACAACATCTCTAACACGGAGATGAAGAGTGGCAATGGCTCGTTTTCAGCTAATTCACGGCGTACGGTATCATGGAGTGGAAGCTTTGACGGTTCTTTCAGTCCTCCAAACAAGGCTGAAGTAAAACCTTTGGGAGAGGTGTTGGGTATGCACCCTTCACCGTTCACGCCAACTGACTCTTTAGGGCAACCAGGAATGAATGGGCCAGGTTTTGGGGAAGACCTTCATGAAGTGGAACTCTGATGCGCGGAATGTAAATAGTAAATTTTGCTTCTCTAATCTTGCCATACTGGGTGCGAATGCGATGCTGCTAAAGATCTTTCACGAATTTTCACAACAGGTACATTTTGTTCGAAGGAGATGGGAAGTTTTTCCTTCTGTTTTTTTAATCTTTTCTTTTTATATTGTCTATCGTAGCCCTTTCTCATTCTCTATTATTATCTTCACACTGTATGTTAAAATCAGTTGTTACCTAGCTGTTTCATGTACTTATAGAGATAGGTTTCTCTCGTCTCCACAAAGTTAATGCCGTTCTGTTCTCATAATATTGGCATATCGCGAAGAAATATTTCAAGCTGTACAGTTCATTTGTTCATTTATTGAGGAAAGGAATGTAACTTCTGAATTGAATGAATTCAAGAGAATGGACATGTATCAAGTTGAAAGATAAAGACGTCGCTTCCTTTTTATTACTGCTCTCGGTCAGACAAGTTTTTTCGGTAAATGGTATATCTATCTTTGCCCAAAAAAGGTGGTTTTTTGTAATTTTGAAATGGGGAGCAGCGTCTCTTTAACAATTGGATCGCAATGTCTCATAGGGGTGTCTAATATTTTTGATTGAAATTCAATAATTTGGGATAAAAGCCACCAATATTTTTAAGGGAAAAATTCTCATGTTAGACGTTAAATATATCCCATTGCAATTCTAAGATATCAAGTTTAAATTTGTTTCCGTTACATTCTATCCCTAAAATTCAGCAACCAATTACCATTTACAATCGGATCCCTAAACAATGAAATTTAGAATTATGTTATATTTAGTCTTTTTTTACATTTACTTTGACAGCCTCCTCGTATAGGGGGTGGGACCCATAATTTTAAAAATCGTTGGCCTCATTCTCATGTGAGGGGGATGTCAAAGTGAATGTACAAAAATGCTGAATTTAACATCCTAGTAACCCGCATTCATCGCTCAATTCAGTACACAAGTCACAAAAAAGAATTGTTAACGTCTTCTGAATCATGTATTTTGAAGTTAATTGGATATTTTAAGTCTCACAATTGTACCAGTAGCTAAAAGGTTTGGGCAACATTACAGAGCTGCTGTATTGAATTGCTGTTCAAGATCTTCAAATTATATTTCAAGAGGCATAATAATCACGCAATTAGTAGTTGTTAAATATATAGTGCTTCTACATAATGTGATTGTAAATGCTGCTCTGCCAGACTTGGCAATGTCATGTGAGAGCATGAGGTCTGTCAGGTTTTTAACAGGCCTGACAGAGTAGATTTATTCTTGTAATAATTATCTGTGATTTAATTGCGTAATTGCATGATGTGCCTTCACATTAAATGTGTGATCTTTGTTACATTGTGATGTGGAAGTAATGAGAAGTTGGGCCATACTTGGTTCAAAATTTCGAGTTGCAATAATAATAATAAGTAATCTGTTTTTGAGTTGTGACTCTTAATTATATATGTGACTGACCATTTTGTGTGCATATGGAGATATGGGATACGAGCATGTATGTTTGTTGAATGGTTCACAATTATCACTGGTGTTGATTGATTGTAATTGTTGTTATAAGTAGCCCGTGGACATTTTTATGAAGAAGTTTGGATTAGATTCTATTAAGGTGGCAGTTACAATAACATATCTATTGAACAGTGATCTGCTTCCCATCCGAATAAATAGTGATAATAATGTCGTATCGTACATGATGCTAAAGGGTAGGGATCATGATCCTGTCAAATATCCAATAAACATTGAGGTCATTCATGTAGAAATAGAACGACAATCTGCTGTGGTTCAAATCAATGTACAATCTAGTGAAGAGTTGTTGTCATTACAAGATTTAATGTTAGAAATATGCCAAGCAACAGTAGAGCCATCAGGTCACATATATGAAGAAGTCAGTTGTATTCGTTGCCGATGCTAGGAAGGTAGAAGAAGGAAGGGTCTTTCATAATAAGGAAATTTTAAAATTGAGCATGTCCTAACTACAAAACATATTTGAATTTTTGGTTATTCGATTAGACAAGAATCAATATTTTGTAAAGTATACACATAATGAGTGTAATTGAATATGCAAATAATCGAAGTTAAAGAAGAATAGAGCTATTTAAGATTAGACGAATTATGGCTGGTCACACCTATGCTTCAAATATAGTATTATGCTTTCACAGGCAAGTCTCAACATCAGTTGTGTCATCACATCAGATTCAAGTACACCTCGTCATGTACTATATATACTCCTAACGATATATGTAATGACATGTTGCATACATATGAAGTTTCTTTGAATTATGTGAAGGCTTGGAGATCTCAAGAGAAAACCTCAAAAATGATTAGAGATGATCCAATTAACTTATTTGAGAAGATATAGAGCTTCTTGTACATGCTTCAACAGACAACACGGTCACAAGATTAGAACCTGATGGTCACAATCGGTTCAAATACTGTTTCATGACACTCGATGCATCCATTCGAGGATGGAAGCATTATAGGCCTGTGATTGTGGTTGATGACACATATTTGAATGGACATTTCGTGGTACTTTTTCATAGCATGTACACGACGTTAATAACAATATATTCATACTTGCATTTGAAATTGGAGATAATGAAAATGACAAATTCTGGTCATGATTTTTTGAAAACTTGAAGAAGGCGTATGGGGATATGGATGTATTGTGTTTTTTATCGAATTGCCACAACAGCATAAAAAATGCAATTGAAAAGGTGTATCTAGGAACGTGTCATGGAATTTATTCAAATCATCTCCTACAAAATTTGAAATTATATTATGGAAAATCGGGTCACAATATAATGTAAGCATTCAATTCAGTAGTTTGCGCATACACATTGGCGAAATTCGAATATAACATGCAACAACTATATACAATGAATTAGAAGATTAGAGATTATCTGGTAATGTGATAATTTCATTTAACTTTTACATATATAATAAAAGTCACACAACTTTAAAATATATGATCTACATCATTGTGTTTTTTGCTTGTAGGATGATGTAGGGCCTGAAAAGTGGTCACGATACCACATGCCAACTAGCAGAAACACCACAATGACATAAAATATAGTGGAATCAGTTAACGCGGTCACGAAACCAACAAATAATTACCCCATTGTGTCTTTATTANGGTTTTTTCATTTTGTCAAAGAGTTCCTATTGTAGCTTTATTGGATTCGTTGTGACGATCGATACAATCTTAGTTTTGCAAACATAGGGACATCGTCGAGGCCACTTTCACGAAGATGTCGAGCAAGTATGAAAAGAAGATACGGAAAATGAGCACTGATTTGAAATATTTGAGGGTAATTAAAATACTTGTTGTATGAAACTTATCCCTGTGACCTAGTTCATAGAAACGTGACATGAAATATGTATGTCTGCCCTGAACTATATTTAGGGAAAATGACCTTTATCTCTATTGAAATGTAGGTGTACACACACACACTTGTCTTGAAACGTAAAAATGTTGGTACTTGCATTTATCTATGTTACTTCGAACTTCGTCTCTGTGATTTGGATTTAATATATTATTCCTAAACTTCATGCCTATGACCTGAAATATATGACTAATTTGAGGTAGTTGATGGTAATGTAGATACTTGTGGAACGAAGTTTATATCTGAGGCCTAAATCATATAACTGTGACCTAAAATATATATTGTGTCATAAACTTTATATTCAACCCGGTGATCTGTGAAATTGATATTCAACTCTATGATCTGAAATGTATAAGTTTGCATATACGTGTACAATATTTTCATCACTATTTGCAGGTATCTCATTCAAATCAGAACATGTTTTCAGTTAGTGGTGAATGCTCAACTTTTGTCGTCAATATGAAACAACGTACGTGCACTTTCAAGATGTTTCAAGTATATCTGTTACCATGTCCACACGAATTGGCTGTGATTGCAATGATGAAGATGGATCCATATGAATGCATACCAAGATGTGATTTTTTCAGTCGAAAATTCAACTGAATGGACTATGCCTCAAGAAGTACAAGACATCATTGTATTAGCACCTAACCAAAAGAGAAGTTCGGGTAGACCGAACGAAAAGAGGAAGAGATCATCATCTGAAGGGAAAATAACTGTCAAATGTGAACGTTGTAGTGACAACGTTCTCAATCGTCGATCATGCAACAACTTGGTTCCATAAAGTTAAAAAGCAAAGAAATGAAAACAACCTACGAAGTGGAATGAGGATTCACTGCAACCATTGTTACAGTACATTAAGTTGGCGATCGTGCATCGCCATTTCAATATCTGGAGGATCCAAGTCACATATTTCTATCTGTCATTCCAAACACGTTGAAAATATAATGTTAGTAAAAATGATACATGTACGAGGATGTGATATAAGATAGTAATATGAGACCGTGTGTAAATGTGTATGTAACTTGTAGGGGAATAACCTGTGACTTATACAATATAAATTGTGACCTATTGTTTAAATCCTTACATCTGGGTTGGAAAAGCACTTGGTCCTTCTAGCTCAGCAGTAATGGGCGATTCTCTGCCATCCAATTCCTTATTTGGAGGTACACTCTTGTAATCCTAACAACATATTCATCGAGACTAAGAATCGTCTCATATATCCATACTTGAAATGCTATTAGAAAACCTCTTAATCTATAATAATTTGTTCTCTTACTCAACCCCTCCCTCAATGAAGAGATTAATGTGTCAAAAAGTGACTTACCCCATAGAAACATGTTCATCGCATTAAAGTCTTCAACTAGTACAAACAAGAAGTGATCAACAACCTTCTTGTAATCTCTCGGATACAGATATGAAGTAATGAAATGCAATGACCCAAGCATAGAAACATCCTCATCAGGAATGTTACTTGTAGCAATAAACGCTTCTTTGACATCTTCACGTGTCACAACCTTCGATTGAATGAAAAATCTGTCTTTTAAACGCGACGGACTCTTCTTAAGCCTATTTATATCGCCGTTGCCAAAATATCAGAGCCAGGTCACTAAACAAAACTTGGGAAGTGAGAATCTAACAAATCTCCGAGATATATTAAATCGCATTTCATTTTCGTTGGGTTGTTAAACCTGCCTCAATAGGAAATAATGTATCAATAGCTGTCGAACAACGATTTCATTACATTCTAGAAAGTGGGCAAAGCATGTATTCTGAAGTATAAGTCATTGGGCTTTCTTTAGATTCATTTTAAATTTTGTCAACACATCCTTTGTGGGGGGTAATTGTAATTTTACTAAGAAACCAATTATTTCCTGGTATAATGAACCTTCAAACCTGCATATTGGTCACAAAAAAAGAGGTTGGTCACAGATGGATGGACATGTCACAAACATCGTAATTTAGTTCAGTACTAATTCATAAATCAAACAAAAATAAAATCCCGATTTATAGGTCAGAACCTCCAAACCTGCATATTGGTTAGGAAAAAAAGGTTCACAGATGGATGAACAGGTCACAAATAGCGTAATTTAGGTCATTGCTAATTCATAAATCAAACAAAAACATAATCCCGTTTTATGGGTCACACTTTCAAATAACAATATGCACTGAATTCATATGTCACACTTTAAATAGAAATGTAGAATATATCATAAATACTTGTTACCCATCAATTTTAGGGTTCGTAAATATGCTTCAAATGAAGAACAAACTAAACAAAATAAAAAATACATTCTTCGCAGTCGAACTTGTGACTGACCGAGTAGACTGTATCTTTTGGCGCGAGAATCTTTATGTATTTCATCTACCTTTCTTTTACCTCTTCTATTTGAGACCTCGACTACATTCTTCCCTCGATTTCCACTCCTCGAACAAGCCATTTATCTTTGATTTTATGATATACAACTTTCACAGAGTGAATTTTTTTTTTTTTATAGATTGATGGTTATATATTGGGAGGACAATGTGCATTGACGGAGGTCGCAAGTTCACCGGAAAAGTAACGACGACGAGTGAAACCTCCTTCTGGTCATGAATCTGTGAAGAAGGAACGTGGGAGGAGGTTTTCGAAATATATGGAAATGATGTTTGTATTCTAATTTTAAAACACTTAAATTACAGGATATACGATTATTAATGTGAAAATCAAATATTTGATATTTCAATATAATATATCTGATTGGTGAAAAGTGAAATCTCTATCCTGATTTTAGAATATTGATCTTTAAAAGTAGGATCAGACGTAATTTTCACTATTTAAATCCATCAAATGTCTCTCACAAATGTGTAATGATTAAAGCCAATTTTGGTGGCATATAAATGCCATTTAACTTTGTAATTAAGTGAGAAGAACCCCATAGAGACAACTCTTAGAATTTGGAGGACTTACATCAACTTCAAATACGGGCTCCAATAAATATTTAGCCCATGTTAGGTCTGGATTAAAATCCAATGAAAATTTTAAGTCAAAGTTAACAATTAATTTTAACCACATATTTTATGGGACCCACAACTTTTCAACCACACATTTAATCAACTTTTATCAAAATGTACTAAAAATCTGATTTTAATTTCTACCAAACAAAGGCTTAAAGTGGAAATTAAACTCAATCAGATTTTTTAAGTTTCAACTTCAAAA
>CAIGRF010106684.1:0-10485 GCA_903798235.1 Fraxinus ornus | reverse complement strand
ATAATCTGCTGTTTTACTCTACAAGTAACTTTACACATGTTGATGGCCATGTTTTGCCAACCCTGAAGGTATGTTTTTGAGACATTATGCTTTATAGTGGTATCTCCATATCCATTTTATTGTAATCTTGTGTTATTAAGGTGGGTGGAAAGGTTTCAACCTATCTTTTATTTTCTATCTGTAGTTGAAAGCTGGAAATGGAGATGATATATATGCTATAAATGGAAGTAGGAACTTCAATAATAAGGTTTGCCTTATGCTAATCTGATATGAACATCATATTACCTTGTTTTAAGGGTGTGAAGCTGTGATTAAATCTATTTTGTCCCTTATTAGTTCCTTAGCTCATATGATTTTTGGAGCCTTGCTCTAATATTAGTTGACGTGAATCCACGTAGCAATGGTAGCTACGAAATATACACAAGATTGATTCAACCTAAGAAGAATCAACGTTTGAAAGCTCCACCTAATAAATTATTGAATTAAAGAATCAACACAATCGTCGACAATATGTTGATCCCGTGATCACAAAACTGATGAACCTTACTTAATTTGATGAATGCCATAATAACGTAATTCTTGATAAGTACATAATTAGTTCGATGAAGAACAAGAAGAAATCAATATGCTTTTCAATTAAAGATTAATAACTTTCATTCTAGAAACCAGAAAAGGCAAATTATTACACTAAACTTCAAGAAAGGAGTACAAAACCTTTCGCTATAGCCATTCAGATTCAGTAACGATACTTTTCAGACGGGACAGTAAATGTCTTCATGGCTATAAGCGATTACCAAAATGCCAGGAAAATTTGGAATCCGCAAAATTGCAATATGGATATCGATTCCTTGGCACGATATATGAAATAAAAATTAGATTTGGATATGAAAAAAGCTAGGAATGTGAACCAGCAAAATTGCGGTATGGATATTGATTCAAAGGTGGAATTTTGGTGGAAAGAAAATGAATTATTGGGAATTGAATTGCCTAAAATTTGTTTTACTGGGAATTGTAATTAATTGTATTTGATGGTATAATTTTTCACCTGAAAAATGTTGAAAGTTTGGTGTCTGTTTCGTTTTTCATGAAAATTGTCAATAATTTATTTTTTTACCATTGGGTCTANTTGAGGATTTCCTATTGGCAAGCTAACCAAGAGTGCGGTGCCTTGTTTGTATAGTGATTACTTCTATTGAATCAATTAAATGTTGAGATATGTATTGTAGTTATCATTTTTACTATAAATAATACAGTATTTTTTGTTTACAAAAAAGTAGATAGATAAATATGAATATGTATTAAAAACATAGTTTATGGTGTAATTTTCACGAAAAAGGAGGGGGCAGCCACTGGATTTGGGCTGAGGTTGACGCGGGCTGTAGTTCGTTCCAACCCTGGCTTAGAACCGCAAGTGTAAGTCTACGTTGTGGTTACTCTGTTTATTTGAGATTAATTTACTCAACTTGTCAAGTTTCTTCCTAGTCTAGAAAGTGTGAAAAAGCTAAAGCGAGATTTGATCTCTTTATGATAAATTATATTGTTATTGATTTATCCTTGACCTCGACTCGACGATGAAATGTTGGGATTCTGTATTACTATCTTCATTTATAAAATTTTATATTCATTGTCGATTTATCCTCGGCCTCGACTGGACGGTGAAAAGTTGGGATTCTATTCCTATCTTCATTTACGAAAATATGCCATTCTTCTGTATGGAATCTAGATAAAATGGAACAAATAAAATCTAGATAATTAATATATTACATTGGCTACATGTTCCAATGTCACGGCCTTTGGTATAATGGCGGTGATAAGCCTTACGTCAACAAACCCGGCTCCTCTTAAGAGGAAAACACTGCTCGGGCTCCCCAAAGCTTGGCGTAATCATTTTATGAACGTCAGCGTGAACTTAATTCTGACCGGCAGACCAAGGCTTACGCCAATTCAGATACTAGTAAGGCTCCGAATAAGTCACCACCATCCCCCTTCGGATGCCAATGCATAATCAACCATCATCAATCGTCCTCGACATGCCTTTGTATTTCTTTCTCTATAGAATTCCTTATATCGTCATCGTCCAGGGTACATTCCACAAAGTTCTTTGAATTCAGATATTTCTAAAAAATCTCCCTATATTGTTCCTTCCTAAGTGAACTTTTTGTCTTAATTTCGCCTATGAAGTTATCTAATTTCTCATCAGATTTCTATTTTATGGAATCCACATGCACCTGAATGGCATTCAAAGACACATTTGTGAACTTATCAATCTCGGCGAACTCACAATGGACACTTTCCCCCTTTGGAATTTCTGAAAACCCATCAGTAACGTATAATTACTTACACAATCTACCGTGGAGAGGAAAAGGGGGAAAGTGTCCATTGTGAGTTCGCCGAGATTGATAAGTTCACAAATGTGTCTTTGAATGCCATTCAGGTGCATGTGGATTCCATAAAATAGAAATCTGATGAGAAATTAGATAACTTCATAGGCGAAATTAAGACAAAAAGTTCACTTAGGAAGGAACAATATAGGGAGATTTTTTAGAAATATCTGAATTCAAAGAACTTTGTGGAATGTACCCTGGACGATGACGATATAAGGAATTCTATAGAGAAAGAAATACAAAGGCATGTCGAGGACGATTGATGATGGTTGATTATGCATTGGCATCCGAAGGGGGATGGTGGTGACTTATTCGGAGCCTTACTAGTATCTGAATTGGCGTAAGCCTTGGTCTGCCGGTCAGAATTAAGTTCACGCTGACGTTCATAAAATGATTACGCCAAGCTTTGGGGAGCCCGAGCAGTGTTTTCCTCTTAAGAGGAGCCGGGTTTGTTGACGTAAGGCTTATCACCGCCATTATACCAAAGGCCGTGACATTGGAACATGTAGCCAATGTAATATATTAATTATCTAGATTTTATTTGTTCCATTTTATCTAGATTCCATACAGAAGAATGGCATATTTTCGTAAATGAAGATAGGAATAGAATCCCAACTTTTCACCGTCCAGTCGAGGCCGAGGATAAATCGACAATGAATATAAAATTTTATAAATGAAGATAGTAATACAGAATCCCAACATTTCATCGTCGAGTCGAGGTCAAGGATAAATCAATAACAATATAATTTATCATAAAGAGATCAAATCTCGCTTTAGCTTTTTCACACTTTCTAGACTAGGAAGAAACTTGACAAGTTGAGTAAATTAATCTCAAATAAACAGAGTAACCACAACGTAGACTTACACTTGCGGTTCTAAGCCAGGGTTGGAACGAACTACAGCCCGCGTCAACCTCAGCCCAAATCCAGTGGCTGCCCCCTCCTTTTTCGTGAAAATTACACCATAAACTATGTTTTTAATACATATTCATATTTATCTATCTACTTTTTTGTAAACAAAAAATACTGTATTATTTATAGTAAAAATGATAACTACAATACATATCTCAACATTTAATTGATTCAATAGAAGTAATCACTATACAAACAAGGCACCGCACTCTTGGTTAGCTTGCCAATAGGAAATCCTCAAATCACAATTTTCCCGTTTGAAGAAAAATCCCAAATCTAAAATCACCTTGCATTGATTTTCCCATTCCATCACATTTCTAGCTTTTTTTCATATCCAAATCTAATTTTTATTTCATAAATCGTGCCAAGGAATCAATATCCATACTGCAATTTTGCGGGTTCCGAATTTTTCTGGCATTTTTGTAATCGCTAATAGCTGTGAAGACATCTACCGTCCCGTCTGAAAAGTATCGTTATTGAACACCTATTATTTTTTTTATAAAAAGCTTTTGTCCAAAATAAATAAATGCATCGAGCTAGAACGAAAGACGCCGGCTCATGCACCACTCTATTACTATCATAGGAATCAGTGTTCTAAAAAACACGTCTAGGTACTAGAAGTGGGTGTAACACCAAGCCTTAATAGTATGAGTTAAATGGTCAACTACTTAGTTAATCGCTTAATACGCGCCTTATTAAATTGAGTCATTTTTTATTGCCTTTTTTCATCAGTTTCCAGCTTCCCATAGGAGTCCAATTTCAATTGGACTTTTATTCTTTTTTCAATTGGTTTGCGGCCTAATTTGATTTTCACCCAAGATCTTTTGTGCTTTTGCCTCCAAATAAGACTAATTCATTAATGTGGTTTTTGTCTTCAAGTCAGCATTCTTTATGAATAATGCAATTTAGTCCCTTAGATTTCAAAGTATATAATTTTATCCCAAAATTGTAGATTTTATTCAATTTCATCGTTCTTGATCCACATTTGCTCCAATCCAGGTTTTCTCCTAATATAATAAAAAAAAAAACATAAATAATTAAACATTAAATTCATAATAGTACCCAAATAGCCACTTTTGATGGCTTAGATAAGTGTAAATTTCCACTTATGAGACTACTCCAAATCCAATTTGGCTTCCTCGAATTTGTTGAAAGATTGAAGACAATACATTAACTAGTTCTTTTGATTTCAAAATAAATATTCTTGGACATTTGATGTGGTTGAATAATAATTTGCTTGTGTTCGATAAAATGTGTGAGAGATTATTTATTTTACTTGTTTGCTAAGTGTTAAATTGTTCAGTTTTGGTAGATCCCAAAATTTTTAATATTGTGAAATGCATATTATATAATAAGGTTACTAAGGGGGATTTATTAGCATAAAATCTATGTAGCGGGAATCAAATGAAGAGATGTGGCATCATGTCCTACAGCAAGTGAAGAACAAAAACCAAGTGTGTTGAGGGATAATTAATAGGCAAAAAGTCTAAAAAAAATTAGAGAAACCAGTGAATAATGCTAATTTGAGGGAGGATGTGGGCATATGTTTGCCTTCAATAGGTGAGGAGCTAGAGAAGGAAGCAAATGATGAAATCTCTATTATTGAAAGAGGAACTAGGAAAAAGCTTATAAATGTGGGACTTATAGATCAATTTGCAAGGTCTATCATTAAAGTTTCATTGACCAATGACTGAATTGAAACATCGATATCACAATTGTAACAATCCAAACCTATAACTACTTGCGCAATTTAAAGTAGTTAGAGCTACTCATGGCCCAACCTATTGCTCCTTGGAAAGCTTTTTTGGTTGATAGCCTATGTATACTTTCCTTACTAAACTGTTGGGCCTAATTGCCATTTAACCTAAAAGCCCACCTAATTAATTTATATGTTGGCTCTTGACTCTTAGCCTTAGTGTGTGTGAAATTATTATTTGCAAAGCATACTTGCAAGGAGAAATCGGCGGCTGTAGTCTTCCTTGCTTCGTGCTTCCTCTGTAGCGTTTTTTCTTCCCACCTTTGTGGTTGCAAATAGTTCATACCATGTCCTTTGTGGGAAACCAAGCAACCGGAGTGAAGAGGTGATTGTAGTAGTGGTTTTGGGTCTTGGAACATTGTGGGTCGATTCGGTATCTTTGTGAAATACTGAGCCCGAAAGCCTTGATGTCAACATTTTGCTCAACATTTGGTATTAGAGCTTTGGTGGCGTGGTGTGAGAGTCTCGACCAAGACCAGAAATAGGAAGGATGAAGGATTGAAAATTCAGTTTTGGTTCTCCTAGTTCAACCGCACCTGTAAACTCGATTTTCGGCCAACCTAGTGGCCATTTGAAGAATCCAATACCACAGGGAGAATCAGCAGGTGCGGCAAGGCATGTGACCTCCTTCGACGAATTCTTCAGACAAATTTATCTTAACGAGATTTCTAACATGTTTGTGGTGTTGGTTTTCTGTTTCAGGTGATACGGTGAAATATGGACAATTTTGCCACTGCGCATTTTTGATTCAGTTTTGCATTCGATCGGTTGCAGGAGACTTTAGGGCGAATAGTGGTGTCCCTAAAGTGTTAAAATCATATTTCTCGTAATTTACGGACTCAGATGGGTTCGCTCTGGTAAATTGGTTAATCTTGCTTAATTTCCAGTACTAGCTCGGCATCGTGTGGGATGACAATATGATTGAGGTTACTGTGTGGGGTAACAATTTCTTGTGCTATAAATTATGAACTACTTGCCTTTTTTAGTTGCTACGTGAGTAAATTTTTTATTTGATAAATTCTAGCATACTATTTTTGTAATATTCCATGTGAGAAACTATTTTGGTTGACTTATCTCTTGTTGCATTGTTAAGTTATTAGAATACGTTGCCCGTTTGAACATTTCATTGATCTAAGATCGAGAACTTATGAAACCCTAAGAATCTAAAACGGTGTATATTTATGACCTAAGGTCTATTGTTCACGAAAAAAATTGTTCGTTTTAAATCACAGCAAGTGTACGGATCGTAACAAGTAATAAAGTGGAATTTAGAATTTTNTTTTACACTTGGCTAACGCGGTTTTAAGAAAAAATGTGTTTTTCTAGGTTACCCTGAAGGTGTCAAGGTTTTAAGGGTTATAGGTTGACGAGCTAATCTTTATGAATCAACCAATGAGTTTTAAAGATAAACTAAAACCAAATCATGTATGTTTCTTGAAAAGATTTTTATATGGTCTAAAACAATCATCTACACAATGGTATAAAATATTTGATTCTTTTGCATTATCCATAGGGTTTCAACGAAATAAGTTTGATCATTGCCTATATTTTCAACATAATGATGCTAATAATGACTCTGTTTTTATTACTATATGTGGATGATATGCTCTTAGTTGTTCATCACCTAAGTGAATAATTAATATGAAAACAAATTTGAATTGTGAATTTGACATGAAAGATTTATGAAACGCTAAAAGAATCCTAGGTATGGAAATTGAAAGAGATAGATCAAATTTTGTTTTGTTTTTGCATCAGTTCTTGTATGTTTCAAAGGTGTTAAAAAGATTCGACATGTATGATTGCAAACCTGTTACATTACCTTTAGGTAATCAGTTTAAAGATCATGCCCCCTGGAATAAAAAAGAAATAGAATACATGAGTAGAATCACATACTCTAATGTGATTGATTCTGTTATGTATTTGATGGTTTGTACTAGACTAGACGTAGCTTTTTCTATTAGCACTTCTTAGTAGATACATGTCTAATCCTAATCCTGAGCAGTGGAAATATTTGAAATGGATGTTAAGGTATTTAAAAGGAAGGGTTTTGTACACGTTGATTATGCTGGGGATAGAGATAATCCGAAATCTACCTCTTCCTATGTTTTTACTTTGTCTAATTCTTTTTCTCAATTTGTTTAAGCTAAAATCTAGGTCGCTTGTTGAAATTTTCATAATTCCTATTTTGATAATTTATTATTTATCTTCGATACTGTTATTTTTTATTCACTGAATCCTTGCAACAAGCAAATTAAGAAAAAGAAGTGAATTTATCACTATTTAGGTATTCAGATTTTGTCTAATTTTATTAAGCCCCATTTTTATCCAAACTAATTTTTTGAAAACTAATTTTCAACTACACATCGTCCCATAAAATAATTTTACACGTAAATTGAAAAAAAAAAAATCTTACTTTTTATCCACAAATTTTTCAGAAATCATTATTACAAAACTCATTATTCTCAAAAAAGGAGCTGAAACGGGGCTAAATATATTTATTCATTTTAATAATCACTATGTTTTGGAATTTTCAATGTTTTGTTTTTTTTCTTTCGATTCCCTATTTGATTAATTTTATCCTCATTGTTTTCGTGAAAAATGAATTCCTACATCTTTTTTAATGTTTGTTTTAGTTATAACAAGATAAAAATAAAATAAAATAAATTTATTCTTGCAATTTTTTGATGTCCTCGTGAAATTTTTTGATTTGTTCTAACTAAATCCTTATCGAAATAAAAGAATGTAGTTGTTATAGTCTTCTTTATCTTTAATGGAGTACATTGTGTTTTTTTTTATAGGAGCTTTGTGAATATTGTTATTTACTTAATTTGTACTTCAAAAGGAGAGTGAGTAACGAAATTATATCTATATTAAAAGGATAATGTATTCAAAATAGTGAAACAGAGATCAATACTTTATACTTGTAATTTATTTTAACGTACATTGAGATGTAAATTCTTTGTTTCTCTTGCTTCTTGTAGTAGATTTGACATTTTCCTGCAATACTGTCATTTATAAATGAATTTTTCTAAAATTTATATACAGTTATTTTTAACACTAAGCTATTGCACGTTCTCCCACTAGTTATATATAAATTAGGGGGCAAGCACCACAAGTGGGACCTCTAAGCACAAAAAAAGTGAAAAATGGGTTTTTTATTTTTTCAATTATTTCACAATATTTGTAATGTATTTTTTACAAATATTCACCTTTTTATCATTTATATAACATGAGCTAGATATTTTCGTTAGGATTTATGGTTGTAGATAACCTAGTTTTAAATAGTTTTAATATTTGCTCTTTGATGTTAAAACACTTTTTCATGTATTTCTATTATTATATTTTTTTGAATTTTTATTTATGTTTCCAATGAATGATTATGTTTAGCAATTTGTACATCGTTCGAGAGAAGATTGTACATTTTAGAACAAATAGTGGAAACTCTAGGTTTGTGTAGATGATGGAGATATACCTCTAACTCTGGTGACCCTTGAGCAATTTTTACAAAGAATTAATGCGATTGTTTGGTTTTAATCGAAAGAGACATATAGTAGGTTAACTAATCAATTATCGTTAATTTCGCTCGAGAGATGTAATTAACTACTATTGGAAAATAGAGTCTAATATTGTAACTGAGTAATTTATTAATGGACTTGTGGAGAAATTAATTAGTTTTATTTTCAAATCAAATTTTATTGTTTAATTGTTTGTATTGTTAAAATTAAATTGATTAAAGTTGTGTAATCGAATAATAAACATTATTCGAGTGATCGACAATTTAGACTCATCAAAAAGTTCACTTTATTACTTGAACGAGACACTTGCACTTGCGATTTGCACATTATAGCGAATAGTTTTAAAATGCATAATACGTGACAATGAATTTTGATTGAGTATCAAGTTTTACTAACATCTCCCCATTGCCTTAAGCATGGAGACCACAGGTTTAGACAACTTGCTTGCTAAGGGATGAACTAGTGCTGGTAAATGAAGAAACTTGTGAATCTCAAGGATATATGCTTGCCTATGCTATGCATATGCATTTTTTTAGTTTTTAATATTATTTTATATATTCTAAATTAATAAATAATTATGATAATACATTCTTCGAACTTTGTACATACTCTTCATATTTAAAATATATATATATATTTCTCAAAATCATAAATATACAATTTCTATACTAATAAAAACACAACAAATAAAGAATTCGTGCAACGTACGTGTCAATGACTAGTTCTTAAGAATAAAAAACAGTCACAGAGAATTTTCAGCACAACATTCTTGTACCAATTACACTCGATAACAACTATTTGACGGAGAAGACTAAAAATGTGTAAGCTCAACGGATCAGTGCACTTTACTCAGAACCATCACACGAACCAATAAATCCATTGTTTTTCCTTTAAAATTAAAATGAAAATGTTAATCCAGTGTTTCGATCATAAAGATAATGAACTGAGCACAAAAAAATGAAAATGTCAAAAAATGAAAAATTACAAAAATGAAATTATAATAATAAATATTTTGTTGATGCATAACGCGTGGCAGCCTATAATTATGATAAATCTATAACATGCTGAAATATCTAAAAAAAATGGTCCGACCAACAAATTATGTGATCATTCTATGTGTACATAGCATGATCCATAGGGGTTGACATAACGGCCACGTGGCTGGCCTCTATTGGAGAGGTGTCTGGTGGCCACGTGGCCGTAAGTTTATGGATAATGCTATGTATCCCCACATAAATGGGCATGGCTGAGGTTGATATCTTATGGTGGTGGTCCATGTTAAGCTCCCTGAGGCTAAGGTAAGGAATCTCCACCTCGTGGTTACTCAAAAAGTTCCGGCGAGTGGTGGTCCGGTAAGGTGTAGAGGACCCAATTCTGCTCTCAGTAACGTACACAGGACCAGATATTGATCATACTCGGTGACGCCCAAGGTGATTGATGTTATTGCTGTTATACAAACCTAATAACTCAAGTTTACAGATCGAAGAATCGAATAGAAACAAATCAGAAAAACCTAATACAAACTAATTTCAAGAGATCAACCACTGCACAAATGATGGCTTCCCAGATAAGAGGCTCAGAACAACAATCCCCTTTAGATCAACACAGTTAGGTCCAGATCCACGCAAGAAACCTCACCACAGTCTCCCAAGTATCACTTAGCTACTACAATGAGATGAAGGGGTTCAAACTCTCAGAACAAGAGGTCACACACACTGATTTCACAAAGAAAACGAATCAGGAAACTAATTCCTAAAATATCCTTCATACAGAAGAAGATGACCTAGAGAGAAAAGAAGAAGTCTCCAGAAGAACGAGAGAATACAAAAAGAAAAGTAATGAATGAATAAAAAAAAACCCTTGGAATCACTCAAAATATCAAGGCCTCGAGATGGAGTAGATCCCATCCAACGGCTCAG
>CAIGRF010106682.1:0-11809 GCA_903798235.1 Fraxinus ornus | reverse complement strand
TATCTATGTCATGGGCTCATTACATATTGAGGATTTTGAGTGCAATTGGGACTTTTGTTTGTAAAGTATTTGTAAATGTCGACCTGTGAGTATTGTATGGTAAATAGTCTGAGATGTGAGGGGCTGGAGTGCTCTGTTTTAAATTATATGTACTGGTTTGAGTATATTGATTATGGTTTCAGGTGGTTTAGTCCATATTGCAGGGGAAACTTTGTCAAATTTTTTATAAAAGTGGGTTACAGTTAGAACATGTTATAGTCGCCTTGGTGGTGGATTTGGTATTTAACTGGTATCTACCATCGATGCACAACACGTGTCAGGTCTATTAGGGTGACTTGGGACGGGTCGTGTCGAAAGGAGTGTTAACCAGCTTGCAATTTTCCATATGGAACTTCTTTAACCCTTCTTTGGCATATCTCTGCTGGCAAATAAGAATGCCTTCATTAGGCTGATCACTTATTTAGGTCATTAAATTAGAGTATTTGTTAGTGACTTGGATGAGTTATAATTTAATTTTGCGTTAATTATGTTTGTTAGGTTGAACTTAATGCAAATTAGTGGGTTTGGAAGAGATGAACGAAAGACGTACGAAAAACGAAGGAAATTCAAAAGTTTGAGGACCAAAGTATAAACATTCGATTGTTGATTCAAAGCACAAAAAGATGATTGAAGATCATATAGGATCAAATGGATGTAATTAGAGGTCAAAGGGGTGAAATATAGTGGAAGTATTTTCACAAATCAATTTCCAGCCGAAGAAGTTATGCTATGGATTTTTGGCCTCAATTTGAGACCCATTTTTTTGGATAGAAAAGTTTTGAATTAGAAAAGTTTTATTTCTTGAAGAAATGTATCTCTTTGAATTAACTTTTTAACCCATTCTGAATTAGTTCAATTGGATACCAGTAGAGAAAGTTATGGCTAAAATACCAAAGACTACTCAGAGATGAACCTGCGCGCACGCGGGGGCAATTCATGGCGCGAGTGCGGCACTTTATTTTCCCCAACCCGAGAGCCATTTGGTTCAACGACGCATGTGCGATTGTTTTACTGGTGAGCGCGCACGGGCATTTTTCGCAGACAAATCTTAGTCTCCTTTCGCGATTCAAATTTTTTTGGAAACCAAATTGGATGAGATTTTAACCTATTTCCTAACTCTCATAATTAGAGAACAAGTAACAAATTGAGGAACTCTCTCTTGCCTCTTCATAAATCGTAGTTTCATCAAATTTATCAAGAACAAGAGATCAATTGCTATATTTTGATAGAGGAGATCAAGTCATATCAAGGAATTGAAGGTCAATTACATTAAGATTTTGAAAAATTCAACATTGGGTTTAAAGATCAACTTCTTTTGGTTTATTTCATGATCTATGTGACATTTTTCTATTATTCATTTTATAATTTATATATTAACATGCTAGGCTAAATCCATTTTTGTATTGGATGAAGATGAACCTTATTTGTTTTAATTCAAGACTAGTGATTCAGTTATTTCTTGCATTTCTTGATTAATTTTGCATACCCATTGCATTATTTAATTGATTGGCCACTAATTATATAATTAGTTGCTTATTGTAGTGTTGAGAGACTCACAATAAGTTTAGAATGCGGCAAAATTAACATATGTGCATAGATGTTAGGAATAATATTTATCACATGTACAATTGTATAGATAATCTAAACTTTAATGCATTCTAATCATTCGATTTTGGGCTAGGAATATATCAAGTCGTGGTTATGATAGATTTAATTTGTCTTGGAAAAAAAAATTATATATCATAGTTTTATCGATTGTCAAGAATATGAACGAAACTAGATTACAAATTAAGAATTGAAATAGATAGCAATAGGCGCATTCGAGATCTAATACAATCATCCACAATTTGATTCAAAACACTTTTATTGCTTTCTTAGATAATTTAGCATAAAATCAAATCAAAATCTCTATTTCCTTTACACAATTCAAGTTCAATACATAATTAATTTTTTTTTTTTGGCAATTTATGCAAGATTCTACCATTGGATCTGGAGATTGAAAGAACCTTCAGATAATGAAGAAAAGAACAAAGAGGAGTAAGAGACATGGCAGAAAATCAAAATCAAGTTCAATTACCACCAGATGCACCAAAACAACCCAATATAGTTCTTGGGGATTATTTAAATCCCATGCATGCTCATGTGCAACCAACTATTATTTATCCACCTTTTGAAGAGGCCAACTTCCACATTCGACTAGATGTCATCAAGTAGTTTCAGAATCATTGCGACATCAAGTTCTCAAGAAAATCAACTGAAAGTCCTCATGAATACATACAATATTTCCCGGTGCTTTATGAGGTGATTAGTTATGAAGGCATGTTAGATGATGCTTTTCGAATACGTCTATTCCCTCATACTTTAAAGGAAAGCGCACGAGAATGATTAAACACACTAATTTCTAGGAGTATTGTTTCGTGGAATGACATTGTACAGAACTTCACCTTGAGATTCTTTCCACCTTCTCGAGTCCATCAGATTAGAAATGAAGCCACTATATTCAAGTAAAATGAGGTCGAGAGCTATTTAGAAGCATGGTGAAGATTCAATGATTACTTCAGAAAGTGTCCCAATCTAGACATTCCTAAAAATGCTAAGGTCTACGTCTTCTATTCAGACCTACATCCTAAATACCATAACATGGTCAACGCTTTAGTAGAAGGATCGATCATGGATATTTCCTTAGACAACGCCTTAGATCTCTTTGAGAAAATAGTAGAAAATCAGACTATGTGGCCAAGAGAAAGGAAAACTTCGAGAAAAATAGCAAGTATTCACAACATTAATGTAGTTACATCATTGGCAGCTCAGTTGGAAGTATTAACAAAGAAATTGGACAATCTAACTTAGAATGTGAGCATGGTGCACCAACCAACACCAGTCTCCGGAGGCTGTGGGGGCAAATCATATAATTACAAGCTGTCCTTTAGCCTTACCCATGTTTATTACCTTGAGAAAGTCAGATATGCACAGAACTTTCAGAGACAACAGAATCCTTACTGGAACACCTATAATCCCGATTGAAGCAAGCATCCTAACTTCTCATGGGTTAATAATCAAGGTCAAGGATGTCGGTTCAGGATAACCCACCAAGATTTCAACAACAATAAGAGAATAAATCATTGTTGGAAGAATTAGTGGCTAAGTTTTATTACCAAAAGTGAGACTAATTTTTCAGAACCAGCAGGCTATTCTTCAAAACCAACATGTAGCAATTAAAAACTTGGAAGCTTAGGTGGGGCAAATAGCATCTACATTAGCCAACAAAACACAATGTACTCTTCCAAGCGATACAGAAAAGAACCCACGGGAACAAGTATTAGCAGTGGAAGCTGTGAATTATACAATTATTGAGATACTAGAAATTATGTATACAGTCTATGTTCGAGCATATGTGCCACCTATTCCATTCCCTCAAAGACTTTAATGGAAGCCAAAAGAGGAACAAGTCTAGGCCATTACAACAAGAGGTGGAGTTCAATTGCCAGAAATTACTATGAAAAAGAAAAGAATATAGGAGAATCAATTACTTACCATAGGCGAGGAGCAAGTGGTTCAATTTGAAGAATCATCAAAGATTAATCAAAAGGGATAGTCAGATAGTCCACATGTTAAGACAATCTTTCCTACTAATAAAAACACACATCTAGTCGTATTCCCTCAAAGGTTGCACAACAACAACATGGAAAAACCATTCAGTAAGTTCTTGGATGCCCTCGCACAACTTCACATCAACATTCCCTTCATTGGCGCCATTCAACAGATTCCAAATTATAAAAAGTTTTTAAAAGAGATGTTGACTAAAAACAAAAAGCTGCCAATAGATGAAACATTGGCTCTAACAGTGTAGTGCAATCGTAAAGCATATGATCCTTCATAGATTAAAAGATCCAAGGAGTTTTATTGTACCTTACTCTATAGGAAACTCAAATAATTTAAATGCTTTTACATTCTGAAACAAATATTAATTTGATGTCACTGTCTATCTAATGGAAATTAGGGTTGGATGATCCAAAAGTAACATCAATAATCCTAACAGGACAATCAAGCATCCTTATGGAGTGGTAGAGGATGTGCTCATCAAAATTGGAGATAACTTATTTCCAGCTGATTTCATTATCTTGATATAGATGCTCAACAAATATCATTAATTTTGGGGAGATCATTATCTACTACACGGGCATTAATGAATTTGAGAAAGGTGAAATAATCTTAAGGGTAGAAAAATAAATAAATTTTCACCATGAATACTCCATTCAAGCAACCTCCAGACATTGATGAATGCCAAAAGATCAATCATTGGGGAATTAACAAGAACGGGAAGGGTGGAGGTGGAATTGTTGGGCGAGACAACAATGAAAATCTAATAATTTGGAGGCCTAAAGATGACTGAAAAAACAACTGTCGGTGCAGCTAATACAAGGCTGAAAACTTTGTTTTTAAGCCACCATAAATAGTCAAAACAATAAAGTCAAGCTAATGACTATAAATAAGCGCTTATTGTGAGGCAACCAAAATTTCTTTCTCTTTGTTTATTTTACTTTTTAGATATAGAATAAGTAATTTTTATTTTTTTTTGGTATTATAGGGTATCTTTATCCCCATATTTTCCTTTAAGGTGTGTATGAGCTTACTACAAATTATTTCATGTTATGATTATTTTTTACTATTTTGAAAGAACATGTTATCTGAACACATGGATAAGGGAAAAGACATAACAAGTGGGTCACAACATTAATACTAGTCCATCCACCACCTTTAGTACTTGTTCCCTTCTCTGCCCTTAATTTTTATATATTGCNGTGCGCAAAATGCATTTATTATCTATTATAAGTTTGGGGTGGAAAAACATTGAGTTTTTATTGGTTTGTGTGCTTGTTCGAGTGCAAAAAATAAAAAAATAAATAATAATAATAATAATCTATTTTCAACTTATTTATTGTTTTTGTGTACTTATGTAGGTTAGATAATTTTGTCTACATGCATATTTTCAGAATCATGTATTAGATTATAAATTGTGAAAAAGTAACGTTTTAAGGCTAATTTATGCTTATGCTTATGCTTATGCATGTGAAATTTGATATTGTTGCGCACATGATTTATGTTCAGCATCATGAAGAAATAGTTTGATTCAAAATTTGAAGATGTTAAAAAAAAAATATTAGTGGACCTTACATGTTAAATCCAAATAACTACTAAATTATAAATCCTTAAACCAATTCTAAGATAGTTTTTGGGTGATTGAGCTGTTCGAATTTTGTGAGAATTGCCTAAGGCTAATAAGATGAAAATTAGGTTGAAATCTTAAGTTGAGGATCGATTTTTGAGAATAAGTGTTTAATAAGGGGCATTACATGGATCATAAAAGAAAAAAATAATAAATAAAAAATATGTGGTGGTGGCTTATTGTGAAATTTCTCTTTGTAGCATTTATAACTCGAGTGATTAAACTTGTAAGGGTCTCTAAAAATCTGTTGCCCTATGGTCATCTGACTTGGAAGTCATCGGCTAAAAGCTCGCTAAAGGGTCATTTAGAAAGCTTAATGGAGAGGAGTCTGCACAATAGTTAAAAAACATTCATAAATGTCTTAATTAAGCTTCGAATAATCATTTGAAAGAATTAGACTTTTGACAATAGATTATTAGCTTAATTGATTCTTAGAGGTTGAAGAAATCAAAAATAAGGAGAATCCGTATTTGTTGATGTGTTGAACCGCAATTAGTAATATCGAACCAAACTAGAAAGGGTGATGATTAGTATTATATTAAAGATGCAACCTTATATCACACCTTAGTGAGAGTGAAAAGAATGAAGTTTGGGGTGTGTATCTTACGAGTGCAGAAAGGAAACATTTGGTCATAAAGGGTTGGAATTTGAATCACTTTATGAATTTATGATACTTGATATGAATTTTCACACACACACAAGTCAATTTTACAGTTGATAAGAAGAAATTAATTTTAACATTGCAGTTTTGAAACAGTTCATAGTTTTAATATATGTATTCCAATCTTGAGAGAAAAGAATATATGTATTCCAATCTTGAGAGAAAAAGGCTAGTTATCTGACTATATGTGTGTTTAAAATTTTTGATTAACGTATGTTATAATTTTATTTGAGGACAAACAAATGTTCAAGTTTGGGAGTGTTAAATAAGTGTATTTTGTACACATCTAGACCATTATATTAGAGTATTTGTTAATGATTTGGATGAGTTATGTCTTACTTTTGGGTAAATTATGCTTGTTAGGTTGAACTCGATGCAAATTGGTGGGTTTGGAAGAGAGGAACGAAAAACGTGTGAAAATGATGGAAATCTAAAGTTTGGATACCAAAGTGTAAACATTAGATAGTTGATTTGGATCAAAAAACGATGATTGAAGATCATATTGGTTCAATTGGGTAAAATTAGAGATCAAATGAGTGAAATATAGCGGAAGTATTTTCACAAATCAATTTCTAGCCGAAGAAGTTATGCTATGAATTTTTAGCCTCAATTTGAGACCCATTTTTCGGATAGCAAACATTCAAATTAGAAATATTGTATTTTTAGAATAATTATAGCCTTCTGAAGTACCTTCCCAAATTATTTTGAATCAGCTTAATTGGATACTTGTAGAGAAAGTTATGATAAAAATACCAAAAGTTGTTCAAAGATAAACCTGCGAGCACGACATTTATACAAGTGAGCGCGCATGGGTATTTTTTACATACGAATCTTTAGTTTCCTTTCATGATTCAAACTTTTTGGGAAACCAAATTGGATGCAATTTTAACCTATTACCTAACACTTATAAATAGAGAATGAGGAATACACATTGAGGAACTCTCTCTTGCCTCTTTATACACCATAGTTTCATCAAATTCATCAAAAACAAAAGGCCAGTTGCTATATTTTGAGAGAGGAGATCAAGCCATAGAAATGAATTGAAGGTCAATTACATCAAGATTTTGAAGAATTCAACCTTGGGTTTGAAGATCAACTTCTTTTGATTTATTTCATGATTCGGGTGATATTTTTCTATCATTTCTTTTTGTAATTTATATATTAACATGTTAAGGCTAGATCCGTTTTTGATTTGGATGAAGTTGAACCCTATTTGTTTATTTATTTTAATTCAAGACTAGTAGTTTAGTTTATTTCTTACGTTTCTTGATTAGTTTAGCATATACATTGCATTATTTAATTGATTGGCCAACAATTATATAATTAGTTGCTTATTGTAGTATTGGGAGACTCACAATAAGTTTAAAACACAACAAAATTAACATATGTACAATAGATGTTAGGAATAACATTTATTACATGTGCAATCATATAGATAATATAAACTTTAACGCATTATAATAATTCGTATTCGGGTTAGGAATAGATTTGGGTCGTGTTTAGGATAGATTTAATGTCTTGGAAAAAAAGTTATATATCATAGTTTTATCGATTATCAAGAATACATAACGGTACTGGATTACAAATCAAGAATTGAAATAGATAGCAACATGCGGATTCGAGATCCAATACAATCATCCATAATTTGATACAAAGCACTCTTATCGCTTTCTAGATAATTTAGCATAAAATAAAACTAGAATCTCTATTTCCTTTAGCGATCCCTATTCATTCTTCCTCGATAGAAGTTTTTACTGGATCCTTATCTACCAAGATTTTTACTTCTGGTTCCGGCGAACGAATAATCATCAAGTTGGCTTTGGTTGGTTCCAAGAACTGTATCCTTAAGACGACCTTGAAATCGTCTATTGAAGCAAGTAAAGCCTTTTTTTCGTAGATTGGGATTGTTGGATGGCTAAAATGTAAAGTAGGTGGATCTATAGGTATATCAATATGTATAGTGGGCTCATATGAAGGGACGATAACTCTCGACTCATCAATTCTAGTACTTGTCAATGATCCTGTACGCTTGCGGGTTTCAACGAGTTCTTGATAACTATTGTAGACTATGGTATAATTAGACAACCTTTATAGTTCTCTGTTCTCTATGTGGTCTCCTCTCTCTATCTCTNGCATATACATTGCATTATTTAATTGATTGGCCAACAATTATATAATTAGTTGCTTATTGTAGTATTGGGAGACTCACAATAAGTTTAAAACACAACAAAATTAACATATGTACAATAGATGTTAGGAATAACATTTATTACATGTGCAATCATATAGATAATATAAACTTTAACGCATTATAATAATTCGTATTCGGGTTAGGAATAGATTTGGGTCGTGTTTAGGATAGATTTAATGTCTTGGAAAAAAAGTTATATATCATAGTTTTATCGATTATCAAGAATACATAACGGTACTGGATTACAAATCAAGAATTGAAATAGATAGCAACATGCGGATTCGAGATCCAATACAATCATCCATAATTTGATACAAAGCACTCTTATCGCTTTCTAGATAATTTAGCATAAAATAAAACTAGAATCTCTATTTCCTTTAGCGATCCCTATTCATTCTTCCTCGATAGAAGTTTTTACTGGATCCTTATCTACCAAGATTTTTACTTCTGGTTCCGGCGAACGAATAATCATCAAGTTGGCTTTGGTTGGTTCCAAGAACTGTATCCTTAAGACGACCTTGAAATCGTCTATTGAAGCAAGTAAAGCCTTTTTTTCGTAGATTGGGATTGTTGGATGGCTAAAATGTAAAGTAGGTGGATCTATAGGTATATCAATATGTATAGTGGGCTCATATGAAGGGACGATAACTCTCGACTCATCAATTCTAGTACTTGTCAATGATCCTGTACGCTTGCGGGTTTCAACGAGTTCTTGATAACTATTGTAGACTATGGTATAATTAGACAACCTTTATAGTTCTCTGTTCTCTATGTGGTCTCCTCTCTCTATCTCTAGCTAATTGATAATCAACTAGAAGGCTTGGTCGATAGAATTGTCTTTTACAATATTCTTATCTCATTCTACTTCTATGTTCTGCTGATTTTATTATCATTGTCCACCTCACTCGAGGTAGCACTTTCCATGCAAGGCATTTCAGATTCATTAAAGGTGATATCATTATATATGATTATTCTTTCACCCGTTTGGCTTCAATCTCACAACATATACCCCTTAACTTTATCAAGGTATCCTAAGAACACACATCTTAGCTTTAGGTTCTAGCATTCCCTTACTCTGAGGAGAGGAAGCAGCACAACCAAAAGTTCTAAACATAGAATAATCAACACACTTATTGTACCATATCGTACCATTTTCATACGACATGTCATCATTTAATAAAGCATCTTCTATCTTATTCTTAAACAGAGACCAATTGGATACACAGCATTAGCATTTGACATTCTCCAATGAAACCAATAAATTAAATTGCCTTTATACCAATATATGTAAAATAAATAAATTAAAGTGAATGGGAAATATAGAAAAAGCAATGCATGGTAAAGAATGTCATGACCATTCACCCACAAACCTGCGCAGCAAACACAAAAGAAATTGCAATAAAGGTAAAAGAAATTTAAATGAGAAAAGGGTAATAGGATGACACAGAAAATCGAGTCCCTCAAAAAATGGAAGGAACAAAAGATCCTATTACTGTTCAATAATAAAGCATTTCAACAAGATTTGTAAAAGCAGAACTTTTTATGAAAAGAAAGATGGCACTTCAGGTTCAACCGTTCAGGGTAAAGATGCAATACATTCAAAATATCAAAGCTCTAATAAAAAAGGGAAAAAAAACTGTTCATCTCAAGATAAAATATCTTCATTCTTTTATCTGGCTCTCCAAGTAGTATTGCTGCTCCAAGCAGTTTGGACCTAATTAGGAAAAACTTTAGGCCATGGATCCTCTGATATAACTATTACGGAATAATCAGTTTAAACAACCATCCAGAAGCATATTAATTACATTTGCACTCCTTTATAACAAGGACAAAAGAGTCATTATTTTGCCGGTCGTGTACAATTGAGATCAAAAAAAATTTGTCAATGAATTCAAGTTGTAGTTTGACCATAACTCCAGGTCGGTCAGCAATCATAAGTGCAATATTTGGATTTCCATCACATGCACTTTTATTTGATTCATTGTTCTTCACACAAAAAAATTACCTTAGCAACATTCAACAATGCTCTACAACTTTTCCTTCACGAAAAAAAATTTCTTCGATTATTTTCATTCCCTGGGGAAACACCAAGGCAAACGTAAAGATCTCAAATTATTGGAGAATCAAAATATGCCTACGATTCTAACCTCACTTAGTCGCTCCTCAGCATCTCGCTTTGTCAGACTGCCAAGAATCATTTAAATATTTAGCAGATATGTACTTGTTAAAACATATGGAGACAAAAGGCACAAATATAGTGTCTTCAAACATATGGAGACAAAAGGCACAAATATAGTGCCTTCAAACAAGTTTCAGAAGAAATATAAAACAAAACCTATTTGAACTCCCTTGCTGATCCAAAAATAAAAGTTTCTTTATATAAAATTCTAATCATCTAGCCCAAAAGGAGTTATTCCATCTTTCGAGAAGTAGAAAATGTTCTGGATTGGAATCTATTGCAAGTAGGGCTGTCTGTGGGTCTGTTCGATTCTGTTCAGTTCCAAAATTTTCGGGTATTTGATAAATGGGACCGTCAGGTCCAAATTTAATTATGAAACCGTTCGAATTCCATTCCGTTCCGTACCATAATTAAATTTTTTAACATTTACAGCAATACTACAGAAATATAATTAATAACATTTCATTCGTAACTTCTACAAATTAATGTAGCCCAATTCAAAAATATATAAATAACTAGTCATCAAATAACATTAATTCAATGCATACAAATACCAAAAAGTAGATATTAATAGTAAAATATCGATGATCCATATCAATAATTCATTTGCTTTAAATAGTCTGCCTGCATAAAGAGAATGAAGAACCGCTCGATTCGATTTTTTACAAAAATTGCAAAAGGATCTCAAACTCCACTATTTCTTATCTTTAAAATGGGCTAAAGGGCTTTAAAATTAAAATTATGAAATGATCTGATTTATTTAATTAATTTGTTAATTTATTTAGAAAAAATAAAATAATTTAGTTAATTCAATAAAAAATAAAAAAAAATATTTAGTTTCGGTTCTTCGGTTCTCGGTTTAGACCCGACCCAAACTCATCGGTTCTCGATTCGGGTTCTCCGTCCGGGTATTTCACTTATGAAGAACCGTTCGATTCGATTGGATTAAGTTCGGTTCGAGACTTTTGGACACTCCTAATTGCAAATATGTTATAACAGTGCGATTTATAAACAGTTATAAACAGTTTTGAAGATATTTTAGAACAGAACCATTCAGAGAGGAGAAAAAGATAGTGAACTTCAATGGAAGTACATTTTCTGAATCGCTAGGCTTTAGTTTATTGAATTTCTCTACATCTTTCGGAAAAAAAAAAAAATTGCAATCAGCCTAATTCTATTTTGGACAAAGTATATCAAGAATATCAGGATTTTGTCAATGGCAATTATTTATCATACTTCATATACTTCCTTTTTCTTTTTGTGATTAGTTTTTATACATATACGATTTTGATGCAGCCATTCACAGTTTCCAGCAAGGAGAAAGAATAATTGCTAACTTAAACTAAATTACAACCTTAGCAAAGAACGAGGACTGTTCTTTTCCAACTGAAACCACCTTCTTCCGTAGAGGAACGACCTGTCCCAACACTGTGAACCATAAAGAAGTTTAATAATAAAAAACTAAAGGAAAAAAAAAAAAAAAAAAAAAAAAAAAAAAACAAGGAAATAAAC
>CAIGRF010106658.1:11175-21700 GCA_903798235.1 Fraxinus ornus | reverse complement strand
TATAGGTCAAAAAATCAGGACCATAAGATTTTTCTGTCCTTTCTCGTTTGCTACGTCTTGGTTCAACCTCAACTTCCTCTTCTACTTCTTTGTCTTGACTATTCTCAATCATAGTCTCATATGTCCGTTTAGAAGAGCTTGCTTCTTCTTTGGACTTACATGGGAATACATGTTCAAAGAATGAAGCATTCCTTGATTCCATTATCGTGTTTTTGTGTATATCAGAAATTTTAGAATCAAACACAAGAAACCGATAAGCACTACTGTTATGTGCATATCCGATAAATATGCAATCAACAGTTTTTGGTCCTATTTTCACCTTCTTTGGTGTAGGTACAGCCACTTTGGCAAGACACCCCCACACTCGTAAGTATTTGTAGGAATGCTTACTTCCTTTCAATAACTCGTAAGGGCTCTTTTCTACTTTCTTTCGAAGTACCTTATTTAAAAGGTAATTAGCTGATAACACAGCTTTCTCCCACATGTTCTGAGGTAACCCAGAACTTAATAACATTGCATTCATCGTTTCCTTCAATGTTCTATTTTTTCGTTCAGTAATACCATTTTGTTGTGGTGAATAATGTGATGTTGTTTCATGTTTAATTCCGTGTTGTGCACAGAATTCAGCAAATGGTGATTCATATTCACCACCTCTATCACTTCTCAAAACTTTGATCTTCTTGTTGAGTCGATTTTCAATTTCATTTTTATAGAGAACAAATTTCTCTATAGTTTCGTCTTTACTTTTAAGCAAATACACAAAATAATATTTTGTGCTGTCATCAATAAAAGTAATAAAATATTTGTTGCCTCCCCTTGTTTGTACATATTTTAAATCACATATATCAGTGTAAATTAAATCAAGAGGTTCAGTTCTTCTTTCAACAGATTGAAATGATGACCTTGTCAGTTTTGCCTCAACACAAGTTTCACACTTATGTCTATTATCAATTTGGAATGTAGGTATGCAATTTAAGTTAATTAGTCCACGCAAAGTGTCGTAATTAACATGTCCTAGTTGACCATGCTACAAATTGGAAGACTCAAGTAAGTAAATAGAAGAGTTATTAGTTTTATTAATCTTTGGTTTAATAGCCATTACATTGAGCTTAAAAAGCCCATTACTAATATAACCATTTCTTACAAACATTCTAGACTTAGACAAAATAACTTTGTCTGACTCAAACACCATACGGAAACCATGCTTGTTCAACAGCGAGCCGAATACCACATAAAGCACGTTTTTTAGAGTCAGCTCTTTCCCAGAAGTCATCTTTAGAACCACCTTTCCATGACCCTTGATTTCGGAGGTCGCTGAATTTTCCATATACAGTTTCTCCTCATCCGCTGCTTCAAACCCACTAAACATCTCCTCATCGAAGCAAACGTATTGGGTGGCGCCGGTGTCTATCCATCATTCTCTCGGATTTGAACCCACTAGGTTCACTTCATAAATGACAGCTGCAAGGTTGATGTCAGATAAATCTTCAACCATATTTGCTTCTTTTTTCTTCTTTGGCAAACGGCACTCCATAGATTTGTGACCAATCTTGTCACAATTGAAGCATTTTCCTTGAAACTTCTTTTTGGAAATTCCACCTTTTGCCCCAACTTGGGCCCTTTGCCACCAGATGGCCTAGACTTGTTCTTATTGGTCTTGGAGCTTTGGCCATGCTCCACAATATTGGCTTTAGCAACAACCTGATTGAACCTTCTTTCAGAACTTATGTTGTCTTTTTCAATTCGAAATCTAACAATTAGTTCCTCAACGTTCGTTCCCTTTCGCTTGTGCTTTAAGTAGTTTTTGAAATTCTTCCATGCAGGAGGTAGCTTTTCAATTATGCAAGCCACTTGGAAGGATTCACTCACAACCATTCCCTCGAAATGAATTTCATGCAAGATCATTTGTAATTCTTGTACTTGACTGATTATAGATTTGGAGTCCACCATTTTGTATTCCAAAAAGTGGCCACAAGAAACTTCTTGGCTTCGACATCCTCGATTTTGTACTTTTTGTCCATAGACTCCCATAATTCCTTGGCCTTTTTTTATTGTGCAGTACACATTGTACAATGAATCAGCTAAACTGTTCGTCACATAATTCTGGCACAGGAAATCAGAATACTTCCAAGCATCCATTGCATTGATTGCTTGAATGTCTCCTTGACCCTCTTGGAGTACTGAAGCGTTTTCAGTCAAGAATCTCGCAAGGTTCAAGGTCGTGAGGTAAAATAGCATTTTTTGTTGCCACATCTTGAAATTCGAACCATTGAACTTCTCCGACTTTTCCCCGTGATTAACCGGAACTGTAACAGTTGGACCGGTAGCCGGACTTGGCATGGGAGCCACAGTCTTAGTTCCACTTGGGCCAACAGGTAGACTTGGCATATTAGCCACAGTCTGTGTTACAGCAGCCACCATCTGAGCCACATCACAACTTGGCACAGCCATAGCCTGAGCCACAATTTCATTTGCAGATCCCACAACGTTATTGGTAGGTGTATTTTCCATTTCTGAAATACAATCAGAATATCAGTACCAAAGATATTGCTTTAAGATTGTAAGTAAACTTTAAACAGTTAACTGAATTAGAAGAAGTAACAAACAAATTGCAGTGGACAGAAAATAAAATATTGCAGTGGACAGAAAATAAAATTGACGTCTTTGGAGCCGGGGCCTGTGTTCAACACAGTGTCCTTAAAGTAATATTCGCCCCCTCACCGAAGTAATTCGAGCGATTGCTTCCCAGGATACAGCGGCGCGAACTGCAGCTTACGCAGTCGAACTGGAAGAGTGTGCCGGAACGAAATCACCAAGTGACTGGAAGAAGATAGGAATTCGAACAGGAAGCAGAGAGATTTCGTGCAGTTGTTGTGGTGTGTCTGAACTGAAGAGATTATTCAGTATATATAGGCAATGAGGAGTTTTTGCCTCTTAATGCAGCCATAACTTCTACCATTACATAGCAATGTTAATTCTGACGTTTTGGAGTTACAAAATAAATGGAAAATCGTTTTTCAAGTTATGTTTTAAATGAAAAATGTAAAAGAAAAATTCCAAAATGTGGCTTGCACTTCGTGGCCAATTTTTGACTCGTTCAATCCGACATTCGTATACGCAGGTCGCGTCCGCACACAAGTTCAAGGCTCAAAGACCAAGTCGGTCCAAGATTTGCACCCCCTGCGGGCGCGTAGGCCATGGAGGAGTCTTTATGCTACAAAAGGGTACACCTTACAAATTATTAACCATATATAAATTGGGCCACAAACGCATTTCTATCCTATGTGGGATAACTATTTAAGTTTTCCCACTTTGCCACAATTCTTTTTCTTTTTCGAATGTGGGATGACACTATTTATAGTCCCTATATATTTTCACTTTTCCATTTTTAACCAATGTGGGATTGTAATCCCTTTTAAGATTCCTCTTCAAATGCCAACTTTCAATCAATATGGGATTAATTTCACATACACAAGTAAAAATCTATTTGCCAATCAATATATTTTCCAACATAAGCAACTACACCAACTTTTTGTAAAATCTGATATGGCTTATAAAATGGGGCTTCCCAGCTTCTGATGAGCATGCTTGAAAGCTATCCGTTGTCTGTGTGGATGTAACTCGAGGAACGTGACAAGAGGGAGAGATTTTTTTATTTTTGATTTTGTATTTGACCTTGTTTTTTGGAATTTTAATATTGATATTAATATTCTATATTTTTGTCGGTTATTGATGCACTTAGTATTATATGTTTTGGTGTTACACATTTTTGACTTGCATCATGTTATATGACTTAGTTATATTTTTTACATTATTAGTTTCCTCTTGCTTTTTACATGATATTGTTGTTTTCATGTGTTCAGCCAGTGGCAGACCCAGCACCCGACGAGCTCTGGCGACCGCCCGTGCTGGATCCGCCAGGAATATTTTTATGTTTAGGTGAATAAATGTTTTAGATTATATACCTGGTAACTTGTTTTGTTTTCCAAATTTCTTGTAGCTCAGCTGGTTGGAGTCCACACTGAATATATGGAAAGTCTCAGTTTCGACTCCCTTTTCCCACTATTTTATTGTGAAATATTTTAAATTCTACAATTTTTACCAAAATTAAATGGGAAAAGGGGGATATTCAAACCCATAACCACCCCCTTAGAATATTGACAACTTGACCATTGTGGCACTCGTTGAATTTGATATCAAATTTGCCAGAATAATATGTTACATTGTAGCGTTTTAATGCAATTATAAAAATCAGAACACGTACTATTCCTTTGAATTATGCAAAACTTGGCAACAATATTATTTGGTGAATATTGCTAATTTTTACAACAAAATTATATATGTTCACTTTGAACAAAATAATTTTTATATTTAAATTTTAGACATTGTTTGATTCTTTTTTTTTTTTTTTAAATACATTTTCCACTCTTCTTTCAATCGCACAATTTTTAATAATATAATATTAAATGCAAATTCAAAAATTTTCCTTATTTTCAACCACACATTCTCCATCAAATCACTATTCCAAAATGTATTTATTTTTGGCAAAAAATGGACATTAAACGAGCTCTTAATATATTATTGCACAACGGTCGACGATTCATGACTGGCCGTGCTGACTCAAAATCTTGGGTCCGCCACTGTGTTCAGTAAACATGTAATATAGTTAAAGTTTGAAAATTGAGTATTTGGGTAGATTGTTGTCATGTTGTTTTGATTTTGACTTTGAAATAAAAGATTTTGTCACGAAATTTGAAAGGGAGATTTTGTTTGGTCAAATTTGTAATGGCAATGTCCAGATTAGTTATTAGGAATTTTTGTATTCAAAATCATAAGTTATTGAGTTGTAATTAAATTCAAAATATTACACGATTGGTATTGTAGTCCTTGAAGAAGTCAAATAAATTCAAAAAGAAGATCAAGAAACGGACTTCAAGAAATAAATCAAGATTTAGACTCTCGATCGCTAGTTGTGCACCTAGTTAGCACTCAAATGCTCAAAATGGGAACACTCGCTCTCGACCTCTGCAACCGTGGTGCTCGAGCGACACGTCGACCGTTCGCTAGGCAAGAGGTATTTCGCTCGAGCGACGGTTCGAAGATAAAGAATCTTGTTTCGATTTTAACTTTGACTTTCTGTCATATTTCACTCTGAACATTACCCATTATAAATATACAACACAAGTTACGTCCAAATAGGTGGTTGAACATTATTTTTATTATAGAGTTCATTATTTGAAGATGAGTTACACATCCCCAAAGATCTCTTTATTCAATCCCAAGATCATTGTTTCATAAATTCATCCCGAATATATTTCCATTGTTTGAGCCTTATTTTAAGTCGAGAGAATATCCATTGAAGTTCAAATTCATATCCATAAATCCTTGCCTCAGCCACACAGATCAAAAGACAAGAAGTTCTTTGACAAACACTAAACAAAACCCTACCTTCACCTTTAAGCTTTCATAATTCTGAAGTTGGGAGAAGAAACGTTTGGAGTACCAGCGCTCTCGAAAGATTTCGTTCTTGGTGATCCATGCGGAGAGAAAAGTAGCCCAAAGTTGCTCGGAAGTGAGGATCGCACAACTAAAAGAGCTTCTTGGTGATTTACAAGTTAGGTGATCAGAGTCAACTAAGGTTTAGTAGTGTCTAAACTAATTGTAAATTAACTTTTCTAATGGATTTACAAGTTTGCCTAAGGTTTTTGATCTTGAGAAGGGGTTTTCTTCCATGATCATATTTGTTGTTATTTTATTGCTTTTGATCTGCATGTTTATTAATTTACACATATGGTTTAAATTGATTATAAACTTAATTATCTAGAAACAATAACTAAGTGGCTTGTTTCTTGTTATTGATTAATTCCACACATTTTGGTCTAAATAATTGCTCAACAGTATCAAGAACCTACCAAAAATGGCGAGGCTTATCTCCTTGTGTCCGCTTAGGAGTAAGAATCAATAAGAAAAGAGGCTAAATAAGGAGTATGAGGATAATAAAGTATTTGAGTGCAAAAGACAAGAATTATCCAAAATTTAGGTTGAGATGGTCTACCTCTATTTATAGTATCGGTGGTGTATGCTTCTCTTGTATTATGGGTGTGAGTATTCTAGCATGTTCCCCACTTTCTTTTAAATTTCTTGGAGTTAATAGAGGACATCGTAATCGTTTCAATCATCAATAATGACCGTCCTTTAAGCCCTTATTCTCTAAGGCTATTCTGCAAAGATCCAATACTTTTTTTCTCAACAAAATAGGTAGTCACCATTTGTTCTTGAAAATAGGCAGGGCGAACTGACTTGCATGAAAATACAGCATCTAGGTCAATTTTATCCATTCCAATCAAGACGTTGTGGCTTCTTACTGATAGTGAACTTGTCTGATCACTTGGTCGCATGGTGATCATTACTTCCATCATTCGCGACCACTACTTCTATCATCATAGATAATACATCCATTAAGGATTTTGCAACTCCAGATATACTAATATATGAATTTTATAAAAACTTCTCACTACTGATGTGGTAAGATAACATTATTTATGATTTATCATGTCCACTGTAGACAATAGATTATGGTTTGATCTGGGCTAGACAATTTCTTGGTCGCGTTTTGGAGTCCAAATTGAAGAAGTTGACAAGCCAAGGTTCAGGTTTCGTGAAGGGTTCGGAAGCCGGAACAAGTTGGATTCAAGGTTCGGAATTAATTTGGAAAGAAATTGAGTAGCACGGATTAAAACTGGCATAACTTTCAGTTCGATTGTCGGATTTTCGTCCATGGGTACTTTTCGAAAATGGCACGAAATTCTGCACAATGTTGCGCGAGAGAATAGTAATTTTGGACTTTCGTCGCACAGAAACAGACCGAAAACATTTTGGCGAGAATTTTAATTTTCTCGAATTTCCTTGTTAGACTAGAATTCTATTTTCTTTCCAATTTTACAATATTTTGTAACATAATTACGTTTTTACAAGGTTTTCTAGTATTAGTATAAATATGAGATTTATTTCATTGTAAGAATCAAGAATNGAACTTATAAAAAATTGTTATATTTGTGGCGTTCAACCCTTAGAACTTATCAAAGGATTAGACACCATTTGTGGCGTTCGCAAATCGAGGTTCGTTAGGTTTTGTAATCAAGCGATCATTCAAACTTTGTTTTTGTTTGGTTGATTGGTTCAATAATTTGCGGGTCGAGATTCCATCGTCTACAACCTGAATTTGGGCTTTCCCGATATTTTCAATTAATTCCGCGATTTCCACGCTGATCCCGTACCCGAGTTCGCGTCACTATCAAAAAACAAAAATAAGTTAACTGGGTACTTTCCTCATGTGCGAACATAAAAGTTTGGGAATGAAATAAATGCTTTAGCCAACATAGTAGAGAAATGTAAAACTTGGGAGAGAGAGATCTATTGAGAAAATGCCTCATCGCCAAATATTGTTATGGAAGGTCATACATTCAAAATGGTTGCCTTAGGATAGGAGGTTTCCGAGATTGGAGTAAATAAAGCTTTGGGGGTCCTCCAGTACGGTTCGAGTATGACAAATTTTTACATCTATATTTAAATTATTATATTTTCTTCATCCCATAAAAATAAGCTCATGTTTGAATCCTAATTTTTAGAAAAGAAATGTTTTGAAATAATGATCTTTTTGGAGAATGTATGGTTAAGAAAAAAAAAAAAAATTATGTTTACGTATAAAATTATTTTAAGAAAGAACATGTGGTGAAAAATGAGTTTTTAGAAAAATGGGGGCCAAACATAGACTTTGTGTGTTTGAGCCACATTATTTTGGAAGAATGTATTTTGGATAGTAGATTGATGGAGAATGTGTGGTAGAAAAAGAAGGAAAATTTATTGTTGCGATGAAAAATATTATTTTATTGAAGGATGTGTGGTTGAAAATGAGTAGAAGAATGTGAATAAAAATTTTAATGTGACCAAACATGGGCAAATTTGTTCTCACTTTCACACATTAAAAAAATTTAATTAGTATATTTGGAACTATAAATTTTACATACATTTTTTCCCTAATATACCCCTATATTGAATAATGATATTTCATATTTGTTGATAATAAAATATATTAAATACGGACAAATTAAAAATTTAACTATACTCTCAACAAGAAAAGTAAGACAATTCTATTTTTATAGGACGAAAAGAGTATATTTTATTTATTAATCATTTAATTAAATTTTTTTGGCTCTAATTTGACCTTTTAAATCTTTATAGTTGATACTTCAACCAAACTTCAAAATGGTGAATAAAGTACATTTTTAGTATATATCATCTCTTCCCTCCAATCTCCCCTCAAAAATTTAAAAATAAAATGTTTATCGAATTAATGTTGAATATCATTTATTCATAAAAATGATTCTTGTACATCATCATTTATATAATCTTTTATATATTGACGAAATGTCAAAAACATAGTGGGGGAAGTTTTTTTATTATTTGATTGATAAGATTTTGACACAATCAAATCTCATCACATTATTTGTTAGTAAATCAAGCTATAAGTTGTGATGTACATGTAGCACATTTGTTTATTAATATACAAAAAAACATACAATAAAATAGGGTCTTTTATCTTATTAACTTGATAAATATTGTTTTAAGTAATACAACATAATTGCAAACAAGCAATAACTATATTGAATATAACATATAAAAGGTAAACTAGAGACAACAAACTTTGGCTGTGTGTTCCACATTTGCTGGAGTGAGAGGTACTCAAGAATACTGCAAATGTCCCCGATAAATATATTTATCTCATTATTTAAATCAGTATAGCAATATTAACTTGAAGTGCAAAAAGAAATCGAATCACGGCTTATTTTATGTATAAAAGCAATTATATATGAAACTGAATTCCTTCCTCATCTTATTTCCTTCTTAAATAATTAAAGCCGCTCCAATGGACAGCAGAACTGGTAAGAAAGTTGTAAACACAAATGTTGAGGAAGAATAAGGTGGAGGAGGGGTTCCAACAGGTGGAGGTGCCGCCACAGGCTCACCGGCACTTGGAGCTGAAGATGGAGTTGGTGCACATGCATCAGGCTGACTCGGGGTGGGAGAAGGGGTTGAAGGAGTGATTGGTGGGCTGGAAGTTGGCGGATTGGCCCCTGGCATTCCTGAGACTGTTACGGCTAGCTTCTGGCCCGCTTGGCAATGGCTGCCGAAGGTGCAAATGTAGTAGTGCTCGCCTGCAGAGTCGAGAGTCACGTTTGCAGGTCCAGTTGTGATGGCACTGCCTATGGCATTGTCATCGCTGCATCCATCATAGGAGGCTTTTGGTACTCGGAGGAGGTCGTGTTGGTTGGTCATGAAGTTAAACACTGAAAAACAGGGAAAATAAAAGACTACATCATGATTGTGTTGTAAATACACAAGATCACAAATTATTGATCAAGAATACGTCGCAGATATAAATTAGCAAGAATTATACTGATATTTGAAAGGAAACTTGGGGAATTACCTAGGATGTCGCCAACCATGAAGGATTTGCCTGCAGCCCAATTGGTGTATGAGACTGAGCTATTTGGGGGTATTTCCCAACCCAGGCTATCTCCAACAATGTACACAGTTTGAGCACCTATGTATTGCACCATAGCTGCAAAAATAGCACCAAAAACAACGTTACTTGAAAACCTAACCATCTCGTTTTATAAACTCCTCTTTTTTTGTTTTGGTTTTGTGAAGGGTATTTTTCCAACTTAATGAGCAAACTGTTACTGATATATGATAATCTACTTGTGGTAGCAATGCTGTTAAACGTTAGCTATATATAGTGATGTGGTGTGGAAATTGTCTTAAGCTTTTAAGGGCAAATTACTTAGCTTTCCGCAAGACTTGAATGGCTATGGCTCCGGTTCTTACGTTCTGGGGTATGGAAATTTCGAGTCAATAGTATGAACAATTTGAAATTTGGAAACTGGAAGGAGTATGGGAATAGAATCATTCAACTTTTCTTAATTACGCAGAAATTTCTGCACAAGACTTCCAGAATCAAGAATTTTGAATTTCTGGTTTGACTTCCTGTTGGGTCCTTTCCACATCATTGTAGATGACTTCGATCTATGTCCCAATTTCCAAGGGTGTTTCGGCAAATTTTCATTCTCTTCTGGACAAGTAATAAAAGGATCCAAGATGTATACATTTGTTTGACCACAAAAACTTGTGCTTTCGTTAAAAAAAAAAAAAAAAAATCTTTTTTTCATATTATAAAATTTAAAGGACAAGAGAAAAAAATAAAAAATAAATAGAGGGAGTCAAAATTCAAGTGTATGTTTTATTAAGAATTAAGAACTCATATTTATATTATTACTATTCAAATGCACGTGTCATAGTATAGTTGGCTATATGATAGCGTAAATATATAAAAAAAAAATATTTGTCTTAAGCATTAGTTACATTAAACTTAAAACACTTGAAATGATGATAGGTGACAAAAATAATATTAAGAGATTTGATTCAAAGCTTATTTTCTAGACTTTGAGTTTGAAAGTCTCTCTGT
>CAIGRF010106617.1:26970-41699 GCA_903798235.1 Fraxinus ornus | reverse complement strand
CTATTGCAAGGGCACAAAATTGCATGTATAATGGTAAGTCTAGACATATACGTCGTAGACACAATATCATAAAGCAGTTGATCTCAAATGGTATTATTTCCATTGATTATGTGAAATCAAAGGAGAATCTCACAGATGCGCTTACAAAAGGCCTACCAAGAGATCAAGTATATTATCTATCAAAGGGAATGAGATTAAAGCCGAACATGCATGAATCTTAATGATGGTAACCCAACCTTGTTGACTCGAGATCCCAAGACCTTGGTTCAATGGGACAACTAAATTATTAAGACTCAGTTAAGCACTTAACCATCCCTTTATAAATAGTGTTGTCTGCAGAATGTAAAAGGTTAAGTTGTAACTTTTAATTAATCCTATAGTTTGGATAAACCGAGTGGAGTACAGCAGAATACTCTTAATAGGAGATCACCTATATAAGTGTGAAGTAGGGCCGCTTATATGAGAATTTGGGGCTTAAAATTCTCTAAAGCACTTATGAATCCCAAGAATTGTTCAGGGTCAAAATGAACACAACTATGAGAACCTAAGAATTGAATAGAAAGATTATTGTGTGGATACTGTTGCCTTGGTTTACACTAACGGCTGAACAGTTCAAGACATCAGTTCACTGATTAGCCAAGTAAACTCGATAGTATTCCACTAATGCAGGTTCAAAGCTAAAAGCTACCTCTCCTGATGCAATAAGTCTTTCGACCGTACTCTCTGTTCGTATCTGCATTGCGTAGTCATGATAATTTCCATTCATGTGGGGGATTGTTGGAAATGGTGCCAAGTGGGTCAACTTTGACCACAATTTTAAGTGAGACCCAATGTTCGAATTGTCGAAATAAATGTTCAATTAAATTCTATGTTTCGAGTAGATGAGTGTAGAATATTTAATTGTGAAAAACTATTTCAATATGAATGAGAAATTATGGTTGAAAGTTGGACAATAAGTAAGGAATAAATGGGAAAGAATTGGAAAACTGTTCCAATCCCACATAGGTTGCAAACACAACCTTGAACCACTTAATAAACTTCAAGTTTGGAAATAGGCTTGGCCCCAAGGGGTACCAATAGTTTTTGAAAGGGGGGAGTTTTAGACAATGTCTAGACTAACCAGAGGCAATGCGCGTCCTCGCCGTCCGTCCAATCGGCCTGCTCGGCAAGACACGGCACGAGCACGAGCTCGAGCTCAGATCGGGTCGTGGTCGTAGGCCTGGGCCTGGGCTTGGGCCGGCTCGTGTCAATATTAATTTTTTGGATAAAATTTATTTGAATTCAATTAATTCCCTCCCTTTTCACGGTTTATTAACTGAACCATCAGTTTATTAAAACGGTGAGTTAAATAGACGTCTTAACTGCTCAACCGTGAGTTAAGTGGGCGTGAGTGGTGAAACTGCTCAAAGTGGGGAGTTGTACGAGGCTCAACCGTCAACTATTTCCTCTATTTAAAGAGTCCTCAGGCTTTCATTTCGATACACCAACAAACACACGAATTTACACTGCATACATAGTCTTCTTCTCGTTTTTCTTTTCTGCATTTGTCTGAGAGAGTACATCCAGTTCTGGTTCGTTGTCTTGCAGTCGAAGTGCTGCTTCTGCAAGTGCCTAATTGTTGTATCTTGGAAGACGCTTTACCACATACCGTAAGTATCGAGTGACGGGGTAAAAACGTCTTAAGGACAAAGAGCCTAATTCTCGCCTCGATCATCCTCATTCCGAATTCTGCAATTGTTTAAGCTTTCTGTTTTTACTCGTTTAATGCTTTCTATTCTTGTTTAGATTATTACATTCTGTTCTTGCTGTTTTGCAAGTCAATTATGAAAATTTTATTTACTGCAACAACTTTATTCTAACATTTTATGCCTTTATAGTCTTTAACTTGTCCTTTTATATGTGGCAGTCACAATTGACTCCTAGTGATCTAGTTGTCCTATCTATACTCAAATCAATTGGTAAGTTTAGCCTTCATTATAAATCATTCTGAAAAAATAAATATTTATTTTTAACTGCACATTTCAATTAACTCACGACTGCTATCCCGTGGTCTCTATCAATTTTCATTCATGCTGTAGATTGTTAGAAATTATTGTATTTTGGCCTAATTTTGATTGAGACTCATTTCTTTCTATTTAAAAGATTAAAGTAAATTTGTGTTCTCCTTCACAAGAACATCGAAATCGTATTTTTACATTTTCAAAATGATGCTTGGGTGAATGAAAAATTAAAACTTAAGATCACCCATTGAAGTTGAAAAATATTGAAGGGGAAGTTAAAAAAGTTTGTCCCACATTTTAGAAATGACGAGGAAAATACTTGTTCACATATGACTACATTTTATGAAGGTATAAACTTATATGGCATAGACGCTTTCTCATTCTAGCACACGAGGAGTTGCAAATCATGGACTCGATTAACATCTCAGGACATTCAACTCGTGTGCAAGCGCGTCTTGTGGACATGAATCTTGAGTCCAAGTTTGGTCCCTTAATAGTGTTTATGCAAAATTCAATTTGTCGGTGTAAAAGTTTGGTGATATGCTTGCTACCGTTTCGTTATGTATCCTGATAGACATACGTTAAATATACTTCAAACACTTACGATAAGGGACCAAATCTTGTAATTCCATCTCCATAAATTTATTATTGTGATTACTTTATTTTCCAATTCCGTAATCTACTATTGCAATAATTTTCTTTCTATTCTTCATTTACTAAATATATTTTTATATATTTTGTCTGACGACTTTTGCGTTCAAGTTGATCAAGAGTCATTCATCCCTTCTCAATTAAAGGTTTTTTTTCTTTTCAAAGTTTTTTGTTTGTATATCACAAGGACCATTAGGTCAATTATGAAATGAGGAAAGGAATCAAACTTTTTTGTGATTTATGGCCAATTTAGCATTTTGCTTTTCTTACTCTTTGGAATCTTGATATTACTTTTCAATGGCCTACTCTCAAGTATTTTTCATAGTGTATTGCTGGACATAGAATATTGAGAATAAAAAGAATAGAAAATTGCAATCCATAAATATTCACCAAATTTATTTGGTACGTTAGTCATTGAAGTGACAAAGACGTGGCTTGAATGAAAATCAAAGTACACGTTTAAACCAGAGCACATGAAAATGTCAAGGGGCCAAATGTCCAATTTGGTTAAATTGAGCTTATGGGTTTCATCAGCATCCGGCTAACCGGTCGACCAAATTGTCAAAGATAAGCTTTAAATAAAAAAAAATGCATATTTTTAATTGATCAAGTTGTTCAACATAGTATCAAAATAAACAAATGTTTTGGATTTTGATTCATACCGTCACTTATTTATGTCTAAATCCAATCTTCACCGCGATATGTATAACAAGTTTTACGCCCTCCCCAAACAACAAAGACAAATTCAGTTCAGTCGAGCATAACAATCATGTTTCTTATGCCAATTAGAGTGAATAATCATGGGACTTGTAGGAGAACATAAACAAAACGCTGGTGTACTACAATTGTGTTAAGCCACTTGTACAGAATAATGTTGCCAGATTATTACCAGGGAGAAAGATGGCTTTTTTGGATTGGATGTTGGCACCAAAAAAATTAAAACAAACCAACTAAATGTTGACACCTGGCATCCTGTACAAAATCTGGCAAAATCCCCTGTATATCTAGCATAGCTTCATTACAATTTCCCTCCTTCGATTTATGTAGAAGTGATATCATACACAATAAGGCCGAGTAACATGTCATCACAGGCCCGTCACCTCTGTGACTTTGACCCGAATGCATTTAACCCGCCGATAGTACAAACAAATATTTACATGCCCAAGACAGTAATATAGTTTCTTAATCACTCGTGAGTTGTGCCCTTTTGGCATTGCTCCCACTTACAAAATTCCTCCTGTTCCTCTGTTTAATTCGGGTGAGATGATATTACAGGGACAAGTTTCACAGTTTTTGAAGAGTGTATTGCCACAACAAAAACGCTTCACATTCTGTACTGCCACAAATGTGTGAAGAGTAGAAACAGCGGAAAAGCCCATAAACTAAAGGAAAAGGTACCTGCAGAGGCTGCAAAAGAAATATACTGGTTCAGAAGAACGAAATGAACACCTTTCACGAATGACAACATTATCAAAACTATTGCTCACATGGGATTGAGGTATACTCTATAAACATCCAAAGAAACAAATACTCACATGGAGAAAGAGCAGGTGAAACTAATGGCAATACATCTGGAGGCCTTGCATTATCACCCTTTGATAGGGGGTGGATATGATCGTAAGCAACATTTGATGATGGGTTTGTAGCAGGAGCTGGAGGTACATCAGTTATCGGTGGATCAGATTGCTGAGGTGGTTGTGAAGGAGCAACACGTGGTGCATAAACCGGAGATGCTGTAGGTGTAATATGAGAATGCTCATTGGGTTTCCGGGGAAACCTATTTTTGTAACCAAAATGACAACCAGGAGGCTTCGCCACTTGACTCTTCCCTGGTGCAGGTGCAGGTGCAGGTACAGGTGCAGGCACAGGCACAGGCGCAGGCGCAGGCGCAGGATCTGGTGATTCTTTCCCGGTAACAGGTCCATTTTTGCCTGTTGACGGTGCAGGTGAAATACCAGGTGCAAGACTAGGATCATGATGGTGATGGCGGTGGTGGTGGTGGTGGTGGGATGATGGCAGAGGAGATGGAGATGGAGACGGAGATGGTGGTGATGGTGAGGTAACATTGATGAGGGACAGAGATGAAAGACGAACTTGCTTAACCTGACCAAATACAGTGTTATTCAGTCCAAGATTTTTGGTATGAGGATCGGTGATGGTTTTAGCCAACTGCTTTAACCTGGATTTCGAGGGATTAATTCCCACTGCCAAAACAACTTGCGAGACAACTGTAGTGGGCGGAGTCATTGTTGAACCTTTCAGATTTGTCAGGCTAAGGTACAAGTTCTGAATCGCAGAAAACAAGCCAAAGAAGATTATTAGTTGTACGGAATCATCACAAACTCTCAAAGGAAATATCATCGATCAAACATACAGAATTTCAAAACTAGTGATGTTCATGAATCTAATCATATTTCCAAAGATTTTGCATATTTATAATGTTTACGTAACTTCAAGCTTGACCAAACATGACTGAGTAAATAAAAATAGAAAGAATAAAGATGCTTCACTTGATGATAAAACAATACTCGTCGTGGTGAAAAAGAAAAAGAAAAATATTGGTGGACCTCATAAGAAGCAAGATGTAAGCCTGACTTCAGTTGGCTGGTAAGTTCGTCGAAATTATTCAGCAATTCATCGATGGAAAAGTTCAAAGTAAAGTTGAAACGGATCTGAACTTTCTGCATAAGGAATGCCTTCTGATCAGGACTAGCAGTAATTCCTCCTTTAAATTTGAGCACCTCAAAAGAAAAAGGATCCCCAAACAAGTATGGAGTCAAATGCAGGTACGATACATGAGTAACCAAGGAGACAAAAGAAGATCTTATTAAACTGCGGGTTGTTACATCAGATTCAACTGCAAACACTACATTTGTTGTGTTTGATCCAGCTGGTGTGAAAGTTACTATTTCCACCTGTCATAGAAGATAACTATATTATGGGGAGAGCAAGAATCAATAAAAATATATAAAAAACAGTAACAAAGTTAAAACTGGATGAGAGGGGGGAACTGTCTGTACTTTTGTTGTGGGGAAACTTATTTCTTCAAAAATATCATTCTCGAGTTGTATGACATAGTTGTCGAGAAAAGAAGCTGGCTTCTTAATCATAAAACTTGCCACTATATCATGACCTGAGAATATCAAACAAAAATGTCAAAGAGGCCAAATGCTCAGAATGAGACGAGGCCAGTGGACCAGGTTAAACTACATTTTGGAAACCATCCGCGTTTGCAACACAGAATTCATAAATACGATCTTAAAGAAAAGTAGCCTTGTTGATTCAAATTAATGATAAATAAAATAGCCATGTGTGGAACTACTCAATCTAAAAGTTTAAGCTGTTAGAGAAAGCCACATGTATATCATTTAAATCTTGTCTTTAGCACAAAGTATTCATGAATTACAATCCAAAAACAACAAACTTTTGTAAGATACATGCATATGCATGAGAAAGAGATCTTGGAGTATATAGTGAACTGAAGGGGGGAAAGGTATCTTCAGAATGCAAAGATGTTAATTTTGTGGTTCATGCCAATCTAAATAAATGACAACATAGCTTATATGCACACTTCTCGGGAGAGTGAAAAGGATGCAATAGAGTATCTTGTTTCCTTTTACAAGTTGTTTTAAGGTATCTTAGTATCGTAATTCTTAGAGTTTCCAGTTGACTTTATTTTTTGGTGAACAAGTGAGAATTCAGGCTCCTCCATTGTGGTACATTAACTCGTCATTATTCAATAATAATAGTTCTTAATTTTGAGTTCAATCTCAATTGTAGAGAGTTTTTCCCCCTTATTTTAGTTCAAGTCGATTGAACAATCTTATCATCTGATTAGATTGAAAGACATTGAAAAATACACATACAGACTTCACTATTCAAGATACGCTACATGGACAAATTGCGGAAGCAAATTTATACAGTAAAATTTATCGCAAACAAAATAGAATCATTACATGGAAAAACTGATTTTATAAGATGGAAGAACAAGCAAAAACAATGGAAATGATTGATAGGACAACCTAATAATCATTGGAAGTCAAAACACTGGGGCAATCTAATAGCCCTGGAAAGTCAAAACTCGAGAGCAGGTTTTAAGCTCATTTTGGTCGTATTTAAGCCCTTGTGTCTTACCACATATTGATGGGTTGGCTTTTGGCAAGAAGTTATTTGTAAGTCAAGTTTTTAAGAGCTTATAAACATGGCCTCTACTGCATCCATGAAATTATCTAATTTTTTTAGCTTATAAGTGACATTTTTACTTTGAACGGCAGTCAGAGGACAGATACTTACGGTGGACAATCTTCGTATTGGGGGCTTCTATGTTACAGAATGGTGCTATATGTACAAGAGGGAAGGGGAGACGATTGACCATCTGTTTCTTCACTGTGATGCTGCTCGCTTACCGTGGAATGATATTTTGACATCACAACACATTGGATTGGGCATTGTCAAGGCGTATGGAGGACATGTTAAAGACATGGAGGAGAAAGTTTCGAGATAAGAATAGTAAACTCGTTTGGGATCTTATTCAGGGGTGCATCGTTTGGTACTTGTGGAGAGAAAGAAACAACTGCTGTTTCGAAAACCAATTACGGACTAAGGCGCAGATTAGAGAACTATTATATCTGACATTGTATACTTGGTTTAATACGGCGGCTATTAGGCATATAGATGTGTTGCCTAATTTCATGTCGTTTTTTTCTGAATTAAAATGATCGGACTAAGGCGCAAATTAGGGAATTATTTTATCTGACATTGTATACTTAGTTTAATACGACGGCTATTGGGCATATAGATGGGCCGCCTAATTTCATGTCGTTCTTTTCTGGATTAAAATGATTGTACACTCCCCGTGTATTATGCATTGATTGATTTACAAAATTTTGATTACCTTTCAAAAAAAAAAAAAATTTCTTTCAAGAACTTTAAGAGTGTGCAAATGAGTTGGCCCCAGGCCCCTATTCAAGGCTTTCTCTTAATTTCACTTTAAGAAAAATGGGCTTCAACATATATTGGCCAACCTAAATTATTAGTTTGTTTGAGCACCATTTTTTATATAGAACGTATTTTGGAATAGTAGATTGATAAAGAATGTTTGGTAAAATATGAAGTAAAAGTTTTTGAGTTGCATGTAATATTATTCAATTAAAGAATGTGTGATTGAAAAAAGAAAGAGAAAAATGCATTTTCAAAAAAATCTACCTTGTTGTCGAGTCTAAATCACCAAACATGTTAGAATATAGAATGGCTAACAGAGCTTCTATGGAAATATAATAGCCTCTGTTTGGGAAGAATTTATAAATGGTTTAATTTATAAAATAGATAGAAATTAATAGTAAATAAGTGGATAGTACTTGTAGATCTATTAAAATATGTGGTTGAAAATAAAATTTAACCATTTATAAATGATTTATAAATTTTTCCAAACGGATACATAGTCATAAACTTAAAAGTAATATAGTAGAGAGGTGTTACCAATAAATGAAGAAAGAGAAATAATAAGGCTTTATACAAACAATAATAATTGGAGAGAGAATACTCACATTCACTTTGTATTTACTAATTTTATCACAAAGAGACAAAATAGTGGAAACGCCGTAACATACCATGCAAGCACAAAAAATAAATCAAAATGACAAGAAAAATGATAAATCCTGGAAATCAAAGCGGGTGATAAGTAGGGAAGAGCCCAAAATGTATCTAAACCCTCAACTTTGATATTTAAAATTTTAGTAAATGATGAAATTTGTGCCCCACTATAATAAGACAAAAAGAAGTTAAATTGCTATTTATTCATCTTGTGGAGCAAATCATATGGATGCAAATAAACCCTTTTGAATAAATGCAATAATGCTGAATCATTATAATTACTAAATCTGAAATGAATGATTTACCAGTTTAAGATAGCCACTTAAGCACTTAAAAGAGGCCCAAAGCTTTCTAACCACCTAGTATACAAAGTTATTGAGAGCCGAACACATGAAATGTGATGTAGAGTCCAAAAGCCTTTATGTATTAAACTTCTCCACATGATTTTGGTGCATCTTACCTCATCACTTCTTATCTCATTGTGCAGATTCCAATAAATGAGAATCGTGAACTATTGAACCTTATTTTTATCCCATGTTTGAAAGAGGATCAAGTAAAGTATGACATACATCACAATCCCTTCTATTAGGATTTTCCGCTCTGTTTAGGCATACCTTACAGGCTTACCTCAGTCATGTCATATTTGATGATGGGTGTTCAGTAATAGGTCAATAATTTAATCTTTTCTTCAATCCTTAAGGTTTGCACTCTCTCCACCAATTTAGCCCTTGTTTGACCCCCATTTCTTAAAACTTGTTTTTTTTTTTTTTCAAACTCATTTATAACCACATATTACATGGGACCCTCAACTTTATCACCTTTTCAACCACACATTTTAGTATTTCACCAATTTTATCAAAATCTACTAAAAATCTAATTTTTATCCGAATGAACAGCAGCTTAGTCTAATCTAGAATGACACTTGAATTTCTACAAAATTCACTTCATTAATACAACTGCCGTAACTATAATTTAAAGAATGAAAGCTTTCATGCTCTCTTTCTAATCTTTCTTAGACATAGCTCGGTGGTAATATGTTTTAATCCTATTACAACATTTTCAATTCAAGAAGATTAGTCTGTTCGGTTCTATTATGTCATATGAAGTACTGTTGCAGGCAACCTCTCATCTTGTAACTCTTAATGTTCAAGCATGTCATAGGTGGCAGTGAGTAATTGACTGAAATAAAACAAACAAATTAGGTTGTTCACGTGCAAGGAAAAAAAAATGATATTATACTTCTTCTACAATATCTTTGAACGGCTAAAAACAATTATATGCTACAAGAACTTATATCTCCAGCAGCTGCGCTAAAAGTCTGAGAAACCATGGATATAATCTATCAATCAAAAGTTAATTAAACACACTAATTCTGAGTAGAATCCCTCAAATAACTATCAAAATAAAGTTAATTAAACACACTAATTCTGAGTAGAATCCCTCAAATAACTATCAAAATTATTTGTAATCTATGAACTCAAGAACCTACAGCTCTTCAAAATTAATCTTGTAAATTGGAAATGAAAACTCAAAAACATGACACCTGCGTGATTCAATAAATAACAGAACTTCCCTACACAACCTTGAATTTACACATTCCAATGGCAAGATCTGACCTCATCGAGAACAGTGAAATTTTAAATTTTACATTTCCATTAATCAAAGAGAAATCCAATAAACATACAAAATGAAGAACCAGAGGGGTAAGAAAAGAGATCTAATCCCATCATCAAATAGTATACAACACTAAAATGCACGATTACATGTATGATTTTTTGAAACAGCAGCAAAAGAAATCCACTTTGTCATTTAGACGAAAAAAGACTCTGATTCTTAAGAAACCAACGGGCCTTTTCCAAAATGTAGCTCATGAGTTTTCAATGTGCTATTTCCTATGACCAAAATCTTTAAGAGAAAAAACAACTCAAATTGTTCAACAACCCTAAAAATTAGAATGCATCCAATCACCCATAAAAATTCAAATGATTAATCTCCCAAAAGAATACCCAAAAATCCCAAAATCCAACAATAAATCAAACCCGATTCAAAACCCATAGATGAACTGCACAAACATAATTCACTAGCATCACAAAACACACACAAATATCTTCATGAGGCATATTAACTATCCAAATCTATTTTAAAAAATGTGATACGAAATATAGTCACACCAACCTGGATAATCCAGATCCAGATCCTTTCGACCCCCAATATGGAAGAATGGAAGCCAAAAAACAGCAGATAGAAGTACTGCAACACCGAGCACCAAAACAAATATACATCTGAGAGTCACAACCTTCCTAAGTAGTCTACTGCAACCCAAGCAGGACCCATTACTGTTCCCTTCACTCGGAGTTGCACTCTGAGTATCAAGAGTTGTACTAGGCAAAGGCTGCTCATCCTCTGCCTTCCCCATTGCAGTAAATTTCAGCAATGTGGATTGTTCTTGTTTTCTTCCTTTTGGGTTTTCTTTCTAGGCTCCATTGCTGGTGTGTTTTGGTGAGAGAGAATCCATGGCTGTCGTTTCTTTCCCTTTCTAATATTTCTTTGTTTCTGTATGGAGATAGAAAAAAATAAAGTAGGGAATTTTTGGTGAGTGGTTAAAGGTTGGAGTGAGAGAAAACATTCATTTCTTTTTTAGGGTTTGGATTTGAAGTAACTTGTACAGATCAACTGTTGTTTGTATAGTGATAATAAAGTGGAAATAAATATATTGATGAGATTATCTGTTTTCTTGGATGTTATGTTTCATCCTTAAATGGAAACTACTGTTTACAAAATTATTGTCCAAATTAGAGACGATATAGGAAATATAATGTTGTGAGCACAAGGAAAAAATGACAGAATTGATACAGAATTTTGAGTTTTTCCCAGATGGGAGGTGGGCCCCATGTAATTAAAATATTGACAAAACCCCTCATCCCACCCAATGTTGTGTGTATTCTGTCTGTTACAGGAATTTTAATTTATGTATCTATAGCACGGTTCATGAAGGAAACATAGTACTGTAGGTCTCTTAAACATAGTACTGTAGGTCTCTTATACACTGGCCTACTGAGGCACATTCTGCGATTTACCTCTTCCACGATACTCTAAAAGCGGGGCGGTGGGGACCCTCAAGGTTGGGGTTCAATCTTTTTTTTTTTTTCATAATACTGTCGGTAATTAAGTCACTACTCCACTTTCATAAATTTTAAATGAAAAAAAAAAATTGCTTATATAAGTATTGGCTTAATTAAAAATAATATATTTTATTGTAGAATAATGTTATTCACGGGAAGCAATTGCAATAATCATCTCATGTGACATTTTGTTATATGAAACAACAAGATTACTGAAAATTAATATTTCAAATAACAAGTTACCATGACTACTATAATCGTGGATTACGAATGACGTTACTCTTTATTTTATTCATCATGTAGTAACAATATATTTTTAACTTATTTGTGAAAAAATAGAATTACAATCTTTAATTGTACATAAACGTGCATTGGATTTCTCATTTTGCTTGAATAACAACCTGTTAAGAACTAAAAATATCAAGAATGATTTTTATAGAAATATAGAATATCTAACTAAGTCATAAAAAAAACTAGAGACTTTCCTTGTTATTTTTCTCAAATGCGACTGTCAATTTATTACTTTATTTGACAAATTATACAAAAGCTCCTTTTTTTAAGTCCCAACAATGTCATCAAGAAATTATAAATGCGCATATTTGCGTGTAGTGATTTTTTTTTTTTTTTGTAAGAAAATGTAACTTGGAATAGTGATTTTTTTGACAATGTGTGGTTTAAAAGAAAAAAAATCAGCTTACGTGTAAAATTATTTTATTGGAGAATTTTTGTTTGAAAATGAATTTTTTATCAAACATGAAGTTTTTACACTTAAATAGAATAAAGATTAACTATGTTAGATTGAACATTTCCATCTAAAACGAGAAGTAGTCAAATAAAAAATTATGTTCATATTCATCTTGATATCATTTTTTTTTTTTTTACATAGGAACCCGTAGTCATTACATGTGAGTGCAGCTCGTAAATCATACGGGAGAGATAAACCGTACTAGGCAAGTTCGATGCGACAGATTCAACCGAGGAAGTGTTGGTAGGGGATTCGAACTCGTGATATTCGATCTCCGCGTTCACCTGCTCCACCACTCTGTCACCCCTGAAGATCTTGATATCTCTGATAACATGGACGATTGCATCGAGATCTAGTTCGTTTTATATAATCTAAACATTTATTGATTTTGTGAATTCGCGATAATTAAATTCGATCATTTACTAATTATTTTATTGCTAAATAGAAAGTTTATTTCAATTCAAATAAAATCCATATTTTACTAAAATAAAATTGGTAACCGTACTTGTACCATGTTGGTGATAAATCAAAAATTTCAACACGGTGATGTAAAAGATTACCCAAAACAAGGAGGCGTTATTTTATTTATTTAATATCGAAGGGGACGCTCAACCAACCTAGAACATTTTCCCATCCTGAATTGCAAGCCTAACTGAATTTTAGGTAAACCAATTGACAAGAAAGCCAATATTCCACCTCCTAAAATTACCAATTATTTAGTTTTAACTTAGCCTCCATTTGAGAAATTCTGCCCCTACATGGAGCTTGAGACGAAACTAATGTACAAATTTTATCACGCAGATCTTCACGGAGCAATCAAAAAACAAAGTGCAATTCAAAGTTGTAGTTCAAAATTGTATGCGCATTTGAAGTTAGGTATTCAATCAAACTCGAGATTTGCTATGCAAATATAAAGTTTAATGTGCATATCTCGAGTTTGTTATGTACAATTACGAATTGCACTCTGTTTTGCATGTTAAACTCTAAAGTCAATTATATTTTAAATGATATAATATTTGCTCTATGAAAATATGTGTAATAAAAGTTGTGCACTTATTTTCTCACATGCTCCGTACGTAAATTCCTCATTTCGCCTTCCTACGAAGTATGTAAGGAAATTAGTGCACAACTTTCGTTACGCAGATATTCACTTAATAATTAATACATCATTTGAAAAATTGATGGAACTTTGGCCATTTTTACAAATGGGTATTTTCTTAATAGCACCTCAAAAAAGGCCCTTTTTGCAAAACACTCCTTAATTTAACAACATTTCGAGTCCGACAGTCAAATTTATCTAGAAATCAAGATTGCCCTAGGAATTATTATCGAACAACTCTCTTATTTACACTATTTAATGACTTTGTACTCACTAATATATTCACATACACATACTTTATTGAAATTTAAAAGCAAAGGGTGAATTTTTTAAATGAGTAGAATGGTAGTTGAATATGTGTGGACTTGAATGCAATGTATCATATTTTTAATTAATTTGGGGGGTACGTTTCCATGTGGCTGGCCCAATGTGCCCAATGGAACCGTGAACTTGAAACTTTTTATTGCTTGGGAAAGTGAAAGGAGAGTCTTTCGCTTCCAAATTCAGTCAGCATGTCCAAATACAATTGACCGGCTGCCTGCCCGCCATTCACGGGCATGAATATAAAGGTCCCCATTTCTATTCCGTGGGGCGCACCGCAAAAGCCCGTGACCCAATTCAATTAAAACCCGCGTTTGTACATGTGCATCTACCGTATAATAATTTATAAAAGGTCAACATCCAATTCCATTGTATATCTTCTAATGTTCGTTAATAACTTTATTTTAAAATTTGCTTATTTACTTATAAGTGAATGTATATACTTTTTAAGAACCTGTTTGATAGATCTCAAAAGTCGATTACAATTGAAAATATAGCCGTTATTGAATCTCACTCGTCTAATAAAAGTCAACAATAACGATTGGTTTTTCAATTTTAATCCGATTTTAATCTCTACCACACACACTTTAAATGCTATTCTTCACAATCCTCCTAAAAAAATTCAAAATTCACAAAATTACACACTTTTATCGTGAGTTTGCAAGTAAGTGTTAAACACCGTGCATTAAATAGTGACGTCATATGAGGTTCTCAATTATATCGTTAGTCCAATTTCTTGAATAATCGAAGAAGTAATATGATATCAATTATGCAAGAAATGAATATGTTTTATTCGATTTGTTGATTAAATGAAAAAGAAAGGTATAATACATCTAAAATGTTCAAAACGTAACTTGAATACCTTTCATTGGCTATTTGTCTTGTCAACTATTCTATGTCCAAGATTTCATGCTAAAAACTTTCAAATTATGCAACCTAGTGTCAGCGTTGGAATATATTGAATTTTCTATTATAAAAAAATGTATAATTATAATTATCTAAACATAGCAGTGAATTATATAGAAAATATTGTTGGAAAATATATTATTTGGCAAATAAATTTTCACATGTGTATGTGAAATTAATCACATATTGATTGAAAGTTGAGATTTGAAGAAGAGCCTTAAAAGGGATTACAATCACACACTGGTTAGAGATGGAAAAGTGGGAATATATGGGGACTATAAATAGTACCATCC